>MQRK01242583.1:0-14057 GCA_001938485.1 Girardia tigrina | reverse complement strand
TTTTCAAGCATAATTTTTAGAATAAAAGTATTATGTATTAAAGTAAAAATTTCATGTATAACCCGCATCCTCGAATTTTCGGGAAAACTTACTTTTTTCGTATAACCCGCGGGTTATACACAAGAAATTAGGGTAATATATTTATTAAAATTGTTTTCAAAGTGCTGATGATGATGTATGTAAACATCGAAACATGTCCAATAATTATATAAAAAAAGATTTAATCAAATTATATTTTCGAAATATATATATATATATATATATATAATCTAAAAAAGAAAACAAGAAATACTAACAAAAGAAATTCCGTTCCCGTCGGATAAAGAAAAAAAACAGAAAAATAATTAAAGAACATTCTCTTTTTTAGTTTATGGGGTTGTTTTGTGTTGCCTATGTCATTCCCTTTACGTATTCCTGGTTTTCGTCGGCTCAAAAGAGGAGTCTAGATCAAATTGCAAAGCTACTTAAATTAATTTCATTAATTGCTTCGTAAATAATTTGTCATTGAGAACTGAATCGTTTGATCAGATGTTTAAATATTTAATGAAATATCAGACGTAAAACAAATCGGATCCCTTTCTATTCCATCAATGACATCTATTCTCCTCGCTTCCTATAAATATCGGATTCTAGCAACAATTCTCCTACTTTTACCATTTTGCTTTTGTAAAATTCTCCAATACATTCTCCTAAAACTGGTGAGACTTCTTTCATTATATTTTCTAAAGATTTTTTTGTTTTAATGATACGTTTTGAATTTTTATATATTTGATGAATTATATTTCTTTTTTTTTAATAATTTTATTGAAAAAAATATTATTTCTCTTTTCTTTTTGTACAATACAAAAATAACAATTGATCTTTTTCTTTTGTGAAAATAAAACAACAAAAAAAAGAAAACCGACATTAAAATTCATTAAATAAATGGAAGTTGTTTTAATTGACAGAAAAAAAATATTTTAATTGTTAAATTTTGTGTTTGGTTTTTATTTTTTTTTAAATATTTTTAAAATAAAAATAAAATTAACTGTAATGTTTTTTTGATTTTAAGATTTTCTTTTGCTTTAAATTATTAAATTTTATTTTATTTTTTTTGCTCTATTTCAGAACGAACAAGGTCGTCTTAGTTCGGAAGACCTTTCGTATTTTAAATGATACAAGCTTTCTCTTCAACATAAAAATTTTCTATCAAAACTGAAATTATTTTTAAATAAACCTTTTATATTTATTGTTTTGTTTGATTCAGTTATTTTTATTTGACTTTTTATTTTATGGAAACATAATCAAGACTGGTCCTTCGTCTCACATCTTCTGGCAGGAGACGACCCTGTAAAATAAAAGTAACACAGAAAATGTAAAAAAAAATATAATTACAATCTTTACATTCGACGACATCAAATGATGAACGACTTAGAGCTTAATAAACCCTAACCCTTACTCTTATTAATTGTTCTTAAATCATTTCAACTATTTATATTAACTATTTGGATATACCTTTATTGAATGATCCACTTTGACTTCAAACTTAATCCAGAAAAAACGTATGTTAATGTGTGACGGAAATATAAAGGGTCAAAGTAGTCTCATAAAAACACTAATTTTCCTTTAGTTTACTTCTGGTAAAAGTACAATGATTCATGATCAAAGAACTTGGTAATCACTATGTCATCAGAACATACGTTGTTGTCAAAATCGTTTTCTGGGATTCATAATTTTAGTTGTGAGACATATTAGTGGTTCTTGGAACATCGTCGGAATTATTAGTAGCAGATATTAAAACTTTTATTATACCACAAAATAAATGTTTAAATCTAATATTTAAACAAATTTATTATTTTTTTTGAGAAACAATTTGTTTTATAAATCTTAAACCGATATAGATAAAAATACTTATAAATATTCATATTTGATTTTTTCATTACTTTTATAAATCAATTTTATATTACGATAACATTTTAAAATATTTAATCGTTTCATTTAATTTTATAACTTTTTTAAAATCGTTTCACATAAAAATTATACACTTTTTTTTTACTTTTTATATTATATTAAAACTCTCAAAAAATTTTAATTAGCAATTTAATTGATCTTCTTAATTTTAGTAATTTTATTTTTTTCAAACGTTACATATTTAATTATATAAAAATTTTAATTTGTACTCATTTAATGTAACCTTCTTTCAAAAATTTTTCTAAGATTTTTAATTCCTAACAAGACACATAAACATGTCTTTAATACTTATTTATAAATCAAAATAAGCACCGTCTGGTAAATACATTTTTATCAACGCAAAGCGAGTGAATTTATCAAAGTCGAAAAAATCTTTATTTCTGCTGAAAATATAAACCTAAAAGTCATTTTCCATATCGCTCAGATCATTGAAGCATTTCTCATGTAGGAAATGATCAAAATGCTTGGAAGCGTGTTAATCGGTCGACGATTGTATGAAGGATGAGACTAAGTCTTATTCGTTAATTTTTTTCTGAGTTTGTTTAGCAAGGTCCGGACGAGTATAACCATGAAGGATATTGTGACCTTTTCTTTTGACCAATGATAATTGCTGTTTTTACATGCATCTCTTTTACATATTCTCTGTACTTTTCTACAAAATTATTTTCAACTGTATTTAGACCATAAAACAGATAGCGTAACTTTTTTCGTGCAGCTGGAGCCTAGGAAAATATTTATCCAATGATCACAGAGTTTCCGATTATTGTAAAGAACCCACTTTTCATCACAAGTGACAATCCGGTTTAAAAACGGTTCATTCTTGTTGCGCAATAAAAATAACGATTACACTTCATAATGGCATTGCCTTGGGTCGTTGTTCAGTTTAAGACACTCATTTATGGATTGTGTTCATTTTCGCGATTTTCCAAAAAATGATTTGAAATTGGGGTAATGTAACGTTTTTAATTGAAAATTTAATTTAATAAGCTTGAGTCAACCATTGCTTTCAATTATTCGTTGTAAATTTCAGATGGACGAACACTACTCGCATTGTCTTCAAGACTCGTGAAATTCGGTAAACCACCATTCAGTAATGGTTCCTATGCCGGACTCCTTCTTCATATAACGTGCAACGTCAACTACTCTTTAATTCAGTTTAAATTTAAATGAAAATTGCATGAATTCGTCCTTTTTTCATGGCGTCTACTAAGATCTTAAAATAATTTTAATTATTGTTGATAATAAAAATGATAAAATAGAGTGAAAAACACTTTGTAAAAGGATATACGACAGAAAATAAACTCATCGGGAATATATTTAGAAACAAAATATTAAGAGAAAATAGGGCAATCTGGCACAGGGACCTCCCCGAGAGGTCCCTGTGCCAGAATGCTTCTTTTTTCCTTCAAAAATTGAATGACAATATATATTCTGCAAGAACTTTCTCGACAACCTAATCATTTAAAAACGATTAATAAAATTTTTAAAAGAATTTGTCACCTTTCCAATGGTTTTTATACATCAAAATTATTAGTTCCATTCTGCAGCTGTTTTGAGTATAAATTATCAAAATTAAAAATTGAGTGCATCGAATTTAAGAATTATTTGAAAATTGAGACTTGTGAACCGTTATAATTAAGATTTAAAAACCTTCGACAACTTTATTAGGAATCTTTAAAATATTCTTTTTAGAAATCACTTAATAAAACATAAAATGAAGTGAAAAGACCGACTTACACATCAACAAAATTACAACTACGAAATATCGCAATGAGAATGATAGAAATAATAACATCAAATAATTTAGCTATGAAAACTGAATTTAATTAAATGGGCGCAAACAAATGACTAATTAATTATTCATATGGCAATTTATTTAATTGATTCATACATTGTCATTGGATTTACGCAACTGTGCAGAAGTTCAGCTCAATCGAATAAGGGGAAGTAGGTGAAAAATCGTTTGCGAAATTTATAGCAAACAAACAAACAGACGAAGTGAGGTAATATACACCCTGTAAAAAATAAATTATAATTTACATAGGGAATTTTAATTTTATAATTCGTCAATTTTCTGATTTTTGTGAATTACCCTAATTTACTGGGCATAACCCGCACCCGTGTATAACCCGTATTTTAATTCTTCGTCAATAAGCTCCTTTTGAAAATAATAATGTCATGTAAATAGTAAATAATGTATAACCCGCACCCAAATTTTTCGAAAAATCGTCTTTTTCCACCGTATTACCCGTGGGTTATCCACAGTAAATTACGGAATTTTATTTATATAATATTTTAAATTGTTAATTAATAATTTGTCTTCAAAATTCATTTTCCCCAAATATTAATGCTATTAAAATATTTGAATTTAAAAAAATAATTTGTAATCAATAGAAACCTTATAAATACAAAATTTTAGTCTTCTTCAGCTTCCCCGTTCTAGGACGAAAAATTCTTTAACATTTTTACTCGTCGTAACCTGTATTTCACATCTTAATAATGGATATTCTCTTTCTATTGTATACGCAACAGAAAAGACATTAGAAAACCAAGTTTCAAAGTATTTTATTATTTAACTTATCTGTATTATTTATATTACTTTTACCTTTACATGTTTTTCTGTTGAAATGCGACACTTTCATTTGAAATGCGAAATAGGCAAAATGACCCTCTATAAAAACCGATAAAAATATATTAAAAGACGAATAAAAATTAAAAAACCATTAGATTCTGACTATTTTAATTTTCATATCTTATCAATTAATCAAATTTGTCTTTAATATTTCATTTAATACTGCTAAATGGTATTGAACAGTCTTACTTCGATCAAGCTTTGGGCCAGGTCACTTGACTCTGATGTTAAGCGCCTGTCATCATTACTACATTTAACTTGAATACAGACATGTCAACAATTTTGTGAGGATACGGTACAACGTTAAGTGTTGTAGTAATCGCAGATGACTGCTTACCACAGTCCACGCTGCTATAATTTCGATTTTATTTAAATCTATTGAAAATGGCATATTTTAATTAAAGAAAGTCTTATAATTTTTTAGTGTCACATTTCAACATAAAAATCATGTAAGTCCAATAATGAGAATTGTAATATTTCTAAAACGTCTTCACTCAGGTTTGACCCTCAAAGCTGTCCTACCGTTGTAAAATAAGATATATTATTATTATATTATAACATATATAAAATATAAAAATATATAATTTTTAAAAAGAAATCCCAGATGAACATCTGTTTTATAAACATTAATTTTATTTTTGTTTATTTTATATTACTATTAAAATATAAAAATATAATTAATTATAAATGAATAAATTTGTCTCATCTTTAAATTTATTAACAAACGAATCTATTATTAATTGTTTCTAATCTCAGATCATTTTAATTGATTCTTTTTATGTTGTTTGATGGAAATATTAAATTTATGTCAATTAACAAAATTCAAATAATATTTGATAAGTCTTTTATCTTTCATAATAAAAAGATAATTCTAACTAATTAAAAAATTTAGATTTTTATTAAAATACATTAAAATTATTGATTGATCACTTAAACGTATTTTGTTTGCTTTTAGAAGTAAGAAGATTAATTTTTTTATTTTATATTTTCTTCTGAAAATATTATTTTACAGATTGTCCTTTAAAAATGTCGTTTTTAAAAATCCAGATAATAGAGAAATAACTTTGCACCAATGACATTCAAAAATATAATTACACAAAATTGAAATTAATTGAAAGTTAATTACATGATGTTGAATCATAAACTGACAGTGGTGTTTCAGTTTATCAAACTCATGTCTCATGATCTCACAACTCATACTCTCCTTGGAATCTTCCAGGAGAGGGAATATGAGGCGGTCGCAACTGTTAGTGTCAGGAGAGTATGGGGGTTGGTCAAGACGATGGCAACGTTTCGTCTCCAGGAAGGTGCTAGTTGCCCTGGATACATGGACTGGCGCATTGTCATGAATCAGCGTCGAATTTTCCGATTGGACGGCTTTCAACAAGGTCATTTGACTGAGGGTAAAACGCCGTCGTCCGAAGCCGCTGAGTACCAAATTGTTTCAATACCCAATTGTTTGTGAAGACACCAGATACGAACTGACTGCCTTGATTCGTGATGATGCGTTTGGGTACACCAAATGTGGCTATCTAGTTGTTGACAAATAAATCGACGATTGTCTCGGTGTTAATGTTTCTTAAGTGATATACCTCTGGCCAGCGCGTGTTGCGATCAATAATTGTAAGAAGATACGAATATCCATTGCATGGTGGGAGCGGACCGACAATATACATGTGAATGGTATCGAAACGACTACCAGTTGGAAAATTGATGATCGGAGGTTTAGTGTGACGGGTCACTTTATTAGACTGGCATTGGAAACATGGTTTGCACCATAATTTGATTTCGCATTGTATGAAGGGCCACACCACTTTAGTGCGCGGTAATTCATACGTGGCCTTGGCTCCAGCATGCGCAATTGAGTGAACGACCTTGAATGCGTCTGTACGGAGGGCTGGGCCTAGAACGGGGCGTAGACAACCTGCGATAGATGTGTCGAAATAAATGAGGCCACTTGCAATTGGTTGTTGCTTGAACATTGTCAGATCTTTATCCGATGGTGGATTCTGCACCAAAACTTCCTGAGTGAACAATGGTTCGAAGTCCAGTGATGCCAGCTCGATGCGAGAAAAACAGTCGGCGACGACATTGTTAGCTCCGGAGATGAATTTGATCTCGATATCGAACTGAGACAGATAGCTGATTTGTCGCTGTTGGCGAGGTGATGGATTCTTCATCTGGAATATCTGAAGAAGTAGCTTGTGTTCCGTATAGATCATGGATGGTCACCCGATCAACAGATCTTCGAAATGTTTTACTGACAGTGTTTGATAAGCCATTCAGAACGATATCGATGTGCCGCTGGAACTTTTGTGAGGCGTTTCGGAGACCAAATGGCATTCTAAGGTATTCGAATAGATCAAATGGCGTAATAATGGCTGTCTTGGCAATCGAAGTTTCCTCAAGTGGGAAACTTTGCTAAGTCCAGGGAGTAAAATACCTTACGATTCGCGAAACGTTGAAGGATATCGGCGATGAGAGGCATCGGATACGAGTCTGGTATAGGAACTCTGTTTAAACTCCTATAATCACCACAGATGCGTAGGGAACCATCTTTCTTAGTCACGATCTGTAATGAGGCGGCCCACGTGGAGCTTGAACGGTGTATGATTCCGGACTCCTCAAGCTCTCTAAATTCCTTTTCGGCCAAGATACTCCTCTTTTGCGACAACTCTCGAGGTAGCTGGAGCACTGGAGCGCATGGTGCTGTGACTATGACATGATTGGAAATGCAGTTGTGGGCCCTATCAATAGGTTTAAATGTACTCATCACATTGGGAAAGTTTTGTTGAATGTCTTCAGTCGTATTCAAAACAAGAGAGCAAACTTGAAGTGAAATTGGTGCGGCGTGTGGAGTTTCCAGAGTGTGACTAAGAATGAGTCTTTTGTTCTTACATTCTACCAGCAAATTAAAGTGACCGAAAAGGTCTGCTCCAAGTATTGGTTGTGTGACATCGGCAATGGTGAAAGTCCAGGTGAATTGCGATTCTAAGGTGGCACGATAGTTTCATTGTGCCATACTTGTGGACAACTGATCCCTTAGCGGCTGTGAGACGGCGGTCGGAACGACTGTTTCGTGGTTGGAACGCTCTGAGTAAAACGGATATGAATACACCAGCGTCGGGCAAAAGCGACGCTGTATGGGTAGTATGATCGTTGATGTACATGTGAGGATGTTGCAGCAATTGTTTACGCCTTCTGAGTCAGCTGCGAAGGCTGAAGCCGAACTTAGTTTTTTGACGGAGTGAAAGAGCAACCTGGCGCTTTGCCTGTTGACCGAAACGGAAGTGGTAAATACACGTATTGTCAATTTCGACCTTGTTTTTGTTTCCTTACCACGTGCAGCCTGGGTGACATTTCCTGGTTTCGTTGCTGAACTTCATATGATACCAACAAAGATTGGTGTTGGAAAACCGGTTTCGGTTGCTGGATGACTGTCGGTGCTGATTGTCCTTGTGTCTGCCATGGTGGAGAGCTGCTAGTGGCGTGTTAATCTGTCGTATTTGCAATTTGAGTGCTGCAATTGGATCGATAGATTTGGAGGGATTGGGGATAACTGGCGTTTGGATTGTCGGTGGGATGATCGTGAAGCAGGTGGATGAAATGGAATTTTGTATGGTTATGAAGTTGTCAGCTATATTGGCGGACTCATAGAGATCAGTGATTGCTGTGCCAGCCAGAACAGCCCAGTGGCGGGAGAGCACGGAGAAAACAACTTTTCAGCATCTCATTGTGGCTGCCTTTTGTAACATCAGGGTGAATGATTTCAATATCCGAGATGAACTCTGGTAGGAATATTTATGGTTTTTGATTTCCGAGAGATTGCAACTGAAAATAGTTGTTGAAAACTTCGTCGGGCGATTGTTAAAAGGATTTGAGCATGTGTCGATTTAATTCATCAAAGAGTTGTTCATGAGATCCTATGGTGGATGCGTGCTCTGCAATGGATTGCATCAGCTCGGAGAGTAAGGTGCACAGAGTGTGGTGAAACATCGCGGTCTGATTTGTTAGTAGCTGAACCTTAAAACGCATTTCAAGGAAACTTAACCATCCTTTCGGTGATCCTTTCGAATCTAGGAAATAAGTCGGTGGAGTCTGGGGGCAAAGAAATTGCTTTCGTATTCGAATCTGGCTCTAGAGTCTGTTGCGTTCCCCCCAGCAGAGTGTGGTGTACCGTGATGTATGCCCGATCAGGTATGCCGTATGAGTACCAGGATAGATGGGGACGTAATGGCTTTGGACCCCATATTAACCAGACGTGATTTTGTGGTTCATCGAATAACGACGCTATGTTGTTGGATATTTGCACATTAGCGGCGAACAAGAGCGTCGAGTTGTGTGTTGGCCCCCGAAGAGACAGAGTGATAAATGAACTGTGGTGGGTGGATCCTGTGTTGTCCCTGTTAGTATTGGGGATAGAGTTTTGGAATTGGACCCCATTGTTGAATGTGCGTGCTTAATCCCATTTATTTAAAAAAGGAGAAAAAATAAATGTATTGTATGGTTGGAATAATAAATTGTAAATCGTCAAATTAAATGTAATTATGTAATAAAATGAGAAAAATTAAAATAAATCCCCTTACGGGTGGTGATCGTCGAAATCGAAAAATCGGAAAAAATCGGGCTACCGCGGTTGACTGACGGAGTGTCGTCTTTATGAGTCGTATCGCTCGTGCCTTCAACGCGTCTTGGAGTCGACTTCGTTACGAAAGAAGCTCTCTCTGTTCCGAAACGGCGGCGGGATCTGTGAATCGCTAAGCATAATGTGTGATAACATCGGATTGGCAAAATATCCAGCGAAACGAGCGATGGGTTGAGTATCGATTGGTCGAACTCGATCGGCAGGCGGATTGACGGGAATGATTTGCCGCGCGTTACTGAGTTGGGTGCGGTACCCCTTCTGACACCATTTTATCGTTGCAGGGACTGCACGTACAGTTTGCCGATAAACAAATTGTAATGAAAAACATGAGCCAAAATTTTATTATGTATCAAAAATGATTATTCAAACAAGATTATTTTTTTACAAAAATTGATTGAGAACTAATTATTCAATTTTGTGCTCGATTAATTTTAATTAAAGATTTTGACGTTGACCGAAAAATAAAATAAGATTAATTGTAAAAAAATTAAAATTTAAAAATGGGTAAATTTACAAAAATTAACGTTTAATTAATTATATTTTTTGCACAGTTTTAATTTGAAAATTGTGTTCACTACACGCGGAAAAAATGAAGATCGTCGAAGTTCGCAGCCCAAAGAACCATCCACTTCCTCGCCATGGACATTCGCCTGGTGATTTGAAGAACATCACAGTCCGGGTGAATGCAGGCTTTCCTGGAAGCTGTGTTCCCAATTCCATGCGCAGGAAATTGCTTCTCATCAGTAAAGACGATGTTTTTCTGCATGTATCTTTTGTCCATCATCTGCACAATTTTCTGGCAGGAAGTCACTCTGCGTTCTTTGTGCGCATCAGTCAGGTTGTGTGGGATCCACTTGCAGTGAACACTGCGAAATCCAAGGTCGTTGTGAATGATGTCCATAATCATCTGTATTGACGCATGAAATTTCGTAGATAAATCTCTAATAGACATTCGAGAGTCAGCCAATAATTCAGCCTTTACTTCCTAAACTAATTGCAGTCTTTTCTCGGTTTTTGGACGACCACTTCCTTCAATGCGATCAATTGATGTTCTCGTGCCATCTTCAAACTCTCTCATTATTCTTTGAACTTGTCGAAGTCCGATTATATTTCCCCCCCATGCCGTTTTAAGAAGTTCATATGTTTTGCTTCCCTGCACTCCATTTCATCGACAGGTTTCAATAACAACGTTTAGCTGTTCAGCAGACGGTTGAAGCATATTATACTGTAAATACGCGAAAAAGGATAAAATGTCCATCATAACATCAAAACAAAAATAATTGTATTAAAATTAATTAAATTCAATAAATTTATACAATACTTATAGAAATAAAGTAAATAACACAGAATTATATTTTATTTTTAAAAACGACATTCTTTAAAGGACAATCTTTACTATTTGAGGTTAATTTGACAAAATAAATTACCGAGAAAATGATAAAAAATAAACCAAAATTAACACAAAAATTGCACTGATTTTTCAAATATCTTTCAAAATTCACTAAAAGTACTATCATGACTTTAATGTTTGATAAATATGGAAGGAATACTTACGAAAGCAGAGCTAAAAGAGGTTTATACAAGATTTTTACAGGAAAATACAGTTAGTTTAGTCATAAGTTATCCTCCATATCGATCTAGATCTGTTTCAAAAATATAAATATAATGATACAAAAAGTGTTCTTTTAAAATACTGGAAGGAATATTTACGAAATTACGTTGATATAAAGGGAATATCTAAAATGTATTGAACCTATATTTTGTGTTTGGAAGACTGTAAATATAGTTTTAGTTAGGAACTAGTAAAAAGAATAATCTGCCACAACACATGATAAGTAGGAGGTGAACTGAAAAGTAATGTATTTTTTTACATCCGCATGTTCAACTAACAGGGAACGAAATCCACATTATTTTGTAGGTATAAAATGGATATTCTATTCCTAGATGTCAAAAGACGAGGGATAAAAATAGTGGTTCCTTTATTTATTTATGATTTCGTCAAGTCTGAAATTCTTGGACTAAAGTGAAAGTTTATTGATAATTTACCATTACAAATATTTATGTCACTCATCAAAGTATGCAACCATAGTATCGACACACTTTTGCCATTTGAGCAGCAGCTTATTGAGGTCATTTCAACAAAAAATTGGTGGACGAGAATCTATAAATTCATGCAAGGCCTTTTCACAGAATCTTCAGAATTGAATTATTTCCCTATCAAAAATTTGTTCAAATTAAGGAAGAAATAGTAATATGTTGGGGTTAGTTTGTAGTATAATGCAAAATTTCCAACTCCAATTCCTGTAGTTTTGTTACGGTCTTAAGTGCAGTAAGGGGTTTTGCATTGTCGTGGAGCAAGATCGGAGTCCACCTGATAATCAAACGCGACTGTTTTTCTAAAAGTTTCCGTATCATATCTTTCAATGGATTGCATCTGACATCTACTGTGATCGATGAAGCAGGTTATATATTGGAGTCAAATTAAAGATTAAAGATATGTGTTTTAAAAAGTAAATATTTAAAGTAACCATTTATTATTTCACAAAATTCAGTGCATAATTTCTTCTTCACAGACTTTTAAACGTTCAAAATCAAAAGAGAATCTGTATCAAGGTCAGTCTATTTGTCAGAATTATGATTGGATATAAATAACTCAAAGCACTAAATATTTATTTAAATAACAGAAAGATAATTTTAACTATTGTCTTTCAAATTTTGTTTTACATAACAACATTTTAAATACCAAAAATTATAAATACGTATTTATTTATGTGTTCAAAATTGTATTTATTATTTATGCACAAAATGAAAATTTTACGTTTTAGAGCAATGGGAATACTGGTCCTGGTTACGATAGTCGTGCTTATTATGGTGAATTGTAAGTATTTGATTAAATATTTTACCAATTTCAACAAATATTAAGTAACAATTAAATCAAATATGAGTTTAAAAAAAGTGAAAAGAATTTTTATTACAAGAATTTATTCTAATTTCCTAAATTGTGTCTTCATCAAGTTATATATTTGACCTTTTCAGGGAAATCTTGACTCAACGTTTTTCCCAGTGCTTTTTAAATGAAAAAGAGATAACCCTCAAAAGTTGTTGTTTTTTGAAATTGTAAAAGTTGAATTATAATAACAAGTTTATGTTCTAATTATAATTAATATCAAGCACGTTAATGGTGGGACTTTTCAAATAACTGAGAGAAGACAGAATCATAAATTTATTATGGCATTAATCCTGTTTGAGATTTTAATCCTCCAAATAAATTATAGAAATTCCGTCTTCGAACAAATCAAAGTCATTGAATTACTTGTGTTAGGTTCGATTAGGATATTAGATTCGTTTAGAATATCAGAATTCATAACTCAACAAAATATTTATTATATAACAAAAAAAATTATTAAAATAAATTTGAGGAACAATGTTTACTAAATTCTTTGCACCAACAAATTAAAATAAAGTATAAATTATAAATATCGATATAGTTTCTCACCTGGAGTTTTATTATTTTATAAAATTTTATCTTTGTAATATATGGGCTGTCTAATAAATTCCCGGAATTGTTTAAAAAAACTGACTTCTATGAAAAATTCCAAACAATTCTATATTATATTTAAACTACATAATTTCTATGATTAATTACAACTAGTTTGCAATGTTCATATAATGATAACAATTCTTGACGAAACTTCTCTTCAAGGAGACCGCGGAGCACCTGCACCGCTCTTCCTTTCACCTCATCACCGTCCACGAATTTCTGCCCTCGAAATGAATGTTTCAGGTGCTTGAACACCCATCTATCACACTGATTCATGTCAGCGCTATATGGGCTTTGTTTGATGAGTGTCACTCTATGATGATAAAAGAATTTCATTGTTTCTTTTGATGTGTGAGGGCGTTCGTTATCGTGTTGCCACAACAATTCCATGAGCTTTTTTGGTGTCTGCCAACATGTCGCCATTTTTCTCCAGTTGAACGAACAAATTCCACATAACGCTCTGAGTTCACAGTCTCTCCAGGAAAGCAAATGTCAGCACTTATCTTTTGATCACCAGTGAATGGCAGCAAGAGAAGAGTTTTCTTGTTTGTCAGCTTCGGGCGGACAACAGTGAGTTTTGGTTGTGTGGGATGACGCCATGCCTAATTCTGCTGTTTCGTCAGTGCTGTTGCATACAGAAACCAACTCTCATCCTCTGTCTCCCAATGGTGTAACCGATAATCGATGGAATGGTTTTCAAATAAGTCGATGATGCTTTGTGCACACAAAATCCTGTCCCGTTTGTTTGCTTCTGAGAGGTGATGTGGAATCTATGTCGAACAAATCTTTCGCAATTCAAGCTGTATTTATTTTAACTGATATTTCTCGTTAAATTTTATTTGCTTTACAGAAAATTAAAATTTTTGCTAAACTTTTTACCAGAAGAATTTAAATCATATTAAATAAATGTTTTACTTTTAAAATTATGTTTTCATTAACTATAATCTGATGTTTTTCCAATTAAAGAATGTCTTAATGACTTTTTTATTTAAAATTAAAATTATTACTTAATTTATCTTAGTTATTCGAATATTTACTCTGGTTATTTTATTTTGTTAACTTTATTATCTCTTGTTAAAACGGATTGATGGTTAAAGATACATTTATTGATCGATCACAGAAGATTTTTTGTATATTTTATAGTAAAAGAGGCCGCGTGTTTCTCCCTTCAAATGATAGTTCAATTTTTACTATAGCAAATCATCAAGTATTTCATCTGTTTATTTTATCTTTTATGCATTTTATACATCTATAACGGGTCTTTCCCAAGAGAAGCAGACTATAATTAT
>MQRK01242581.1:0-10380 GCA_001938485.1 Girardia tigrina | reverse complement strand
ATATCGAGGAGCAGCATGCAATAACTGCAATTTGCGATGTAAAACATCTACAAATATTCCTGTTGTTTAGATCTTAGTGGATATGATCTAAATCCGCAACTGATTAGGTTACAATTATATATCAATTGAGTATCATCAGGATCAAAAATTATAATTGTATTTCGATATCTACAGATGATAAAAACTTTAGTAATAGAAAACCGAGAATGATACTAAAATCGATGAACTCTGGGAGTGGCTACCATGCTCTAACTGCCGCTTTGCGATCAATCTGTTTTAATTATAGTGTTGAAAGAAAAGTTTTGACCCATGTTTAATGCACTGCATCTTTTCTAGGGTTTGTGTGATTTAAAAATTTTCATTCCTCGATGATTTTGGATTTTTTTGGTTAATTCAGTTTTATTTTTCCTGATTTCGTTGCTTAAATATCTATCGATTAATTTTGAGTTTAGTTTTTTTTGATTTTCCATTATTTTGCATAACAACGCCGATGGAACGGAAGGATCGGATTTTGTTTCCTTGAGCACTGTGAAGAGTTAGCCCTGCAAGTTCAAAGGTAACTGTGAATTTGAAGAACAACTGATGATGAATAAACGGGCAACAACTCGAGTGATTGCAGAAGAAATTGTTGAGAGTCAACAAACAGTGTGGCGTTGCTTAAAGAAAATGGGAAAACGGTACTTGGAGAATGTGTGGATCCCACATCAATTAAGTGATTCGAACAAACAATTTCGAGTCGAAATTCGCTCTCAACTGCTGAAACTATTGTCAAAGAATAATTTCTTAAACCAGATGATTCTCAAGCACCATTTATCAGGCAAATGTTTTGAAAACGAAGCCGAAGTTATCGCAGATCTTGACATTTAGTTTGGTTCGAGGCCGAAGGATTTCTTACGTGAGGGTACCCAGAGGCTGCCAGACAGATGGGGACGATATATCAACAATGCCGGCAATTATCTTCAACATTTAAGTTCACATGATTGATCATCCAGTTAATTATTGACATTTCCAAATACATTATTTGTTAAGAGAGTCAAAACTTTTGTTACAACCCCCTATATCACATTTCGTTTCTAATTTTCTTCATTAATTTTAAAATCAAAATCTCGTGATTATAAACCTAATTTAGGATCTCGACAATTTCTTCCTTCCACCAGCACCTTTTATGATGACTAAATTCCACCAATTAAATCAACACTCTTAACATCACCGAGTAATTGTTTAATCTAATATCTGATAAAACGATTACAAATATTTTTTTTCATATAAAACAACCGCTGTTTCAATCGAATATCTCATAACAGTAACCAAACGGTTGCATCGCATCGCCCCACCCGGAACCAAATGAAATAAGAAGTACAAAAGTTATCAATGTATAACCATCTGAAAATTATATATTAATAAATCCTCCAATAAAATGTGACACTATTATAAGAAGAACACAACAGTTTGTGTGGGATTATATATATATTATTGGCGTTCCTCAGCAGTAACCATGACAAGATTATAAAATAATAATATTCTCATTTTCTTTCAATATCCTCAAGAGACTGATAATCTATTGGTTTACGTCTGACTGGAAATACAACTCCGTCACCTCGACTAAAGGAGAATCGATAATAAATAGTCCGAGATGTCATCACAAGATGCCTCACCTGCTGTGGGTAGGCAAGAACCAATCGAGTATATTATCACCCAATAATTCTTTCATATTTTCTAGCTTCCCTAAATCAAAAGAAACTATGTCTGGGTCTTGAAATGTGCTCTTGCGCATGGATTCTACATCAGAGATGATAAGGTCATTTATTGTAAAATATTTACCGAGTGTTGTCAAATTAAAAACGGTGAGATAAATGTGATAAAGACACAAACTGATTTGTACTAAGAAAAACATTGTTGCGATGACGAGGAGAATGAGAAAATTCACTCCACGTATCGTTTTTGTACCGGAATTCTAAATTACAATTAAACAATAATAATCCGCGAATTAGAGAGTAGAATAAATATTTTTTTTGTAATATCAAAGTAAATTGAAATAACCTATAACTCCTAATAGTGTAAGAGATACTGTTGGAATAGTATCACGAACTATCATAAAAAATGTAATAATGATACTATTAGGTCTAATGATATTACGCGTTAGTTAAACTTTCTTTAAAATACAAATATGCTTCTTTATACTACCCTAGCCCAAATGTCTGCACGCCTTATTTTTTAAAACACGTTTTTAAATGAGTATAAAATAGGCACAAATTTAAGGATTTGTATAAAAAACCTTTCTAAATAATTTCAACCCAGTTTAATAATAATTTAACAATAAAAACTTGAAATCTGTAAATAATAAAAATTTATTTCAATCGGAAAGCAATACGTTTTGGTTGAAAGTCACAGGAAAGATTAAATGGAACCTTTCAAAATGATAATAAGTCTTTGAAAATCATAAAGAAGTTTATAATAATGATTATAAAAGCCCAAGTCACTCACTGCCTGCCTCACTGCCTCACTAACGCTCATATTATTTACTTACAATTGTAAGCATATAATTAAATTAGTTTACATTTTTTTGTGGCGAAAATCGTTTTATGGGCTATGGTTAGGGTTTAAGTTAACCGTTAGCGTAAGGATTATGGTTAGGGGTTAGGGTTACAGTTTGTGTTAGGGGTTAGGGTTTATAAAGAAAATAAAAAAATTAAATTTAAAAAAATTGAAAACTTAAACACCTATTTCGAAATAATAAATTATAAATTCGATTTTTTAATTAAAACAGAAACTTTCAAAAACGAAATTTAATTCTCCCGTCATACATGACGGGTCTTTTCCTAGTTTATATTAATGAACAATAATAATACATTTTGTTTAAAAATCACATTTACCATGCTTTATAGTAATTGGAAATTGTAAGATGGTTAGAAGAGAATTATTACAAACTACGAAGGCAAGCATTTCAAATCTACATGAAAAAATATTTCAATAAGACTAATTGCTGAAATGCTTCAAATTCCTAAATCTACGGTCTATGATAACATAAGAAAAATAAATCAAAAAACAAGACTGTAAAAATCGGAAGAACGGGAAGGCAAAAATTACGGACTCCCGCGGTGACAAGCAGTTGGTCAAAATAATCAAGGAAACAGGTTTGAATCTTCAAAAGAAATTATAAGTATTTGGATTTCAGAAATAAGGAAGAACGTGTATTATGGTACATGTGAAAGACGAATCAACAAAATTGGTTATAAATAGTATAAGGTTGGGTTAAATTTTATTTATCATTTATTATAGTCCATTATTTTTCGTATAGGCTAAAAAAACATTTTTTAAAAAAATACAAAAGATATCGAGACTAAAATGGGAAAAAAATACATAAAACATAGTTCTCGATATAATAGCTGAGGGCTATACTTAGCGCTGAATCCAGATTTGAAATCCCCTTATCAGATGGCGGTATTCACATACGGTGGAATTGTGAAGAATCATTCAATTCAGACTGCCATTAGCGAAAAATTAAATTTCCAGAATCAATTATGGTTTGGGGTTTCATGACCACTCAAGGCGTGGGAAATTTATATATCATCGATGGTATTGTAAACTCTGTCCATTATCAAGAAATTTTGAGTCAAAATCTGTTACTGATTATGCATTCAGGTCACAATTTACAAAATTATATTTTTCAACAGAATGGAGTCAGTTGTCACACTTCAAAATCAAGCAAGTGCTGGTTCAAAAATAATAACATCTCTGTACTAGATTAGGAGATATTACAAAGTCATAACTGCTGTTTATAAAAACACAAAATCTGTCCGGTGACTTTTGAACAAATACAAATTGTTTTTCAGATTGAAATTAATTTTTATTATATAAAGATAAGTAGTTTTTATTCTTAAATTGTTATTAAACTGCGTTGAAATTATGGAGAAATTTTTATTTGATACAAATCGTGCATACTTATATACTTATTTAAAAAAGTGATTAAAAAATCAGGTATCCGATGCCTTTTGGGCTAGGGAAGTATAACAAAATTCAAACAAATAGTAAAAAATAGTTAATAAAAACATTTTAATATTAAACTAATATTCGTTTATTAAAATATTTTAATGTATTTCCACATTTCATTTAAAAAAGAAATCATGTAATTTCAAATAAAATCGGATTATTTGAAAAATCTCAGATTTCCAAATCACTCCTTAGATAAGACCATATATTTTTAAACCCCGTTTTCTTTAACAAATTTTTCAGGTTTAGGGAAAAAAACATCGCGGGATAAAACATTGCAGAAAAAAAATTGTGATAATATTTAATTATAGTATTTTTTGCTGAAAGTGCGATAAAAAAGTTTATTATAAACATATTTTAAAAAATATTCAATAAAAAAATCTGAAAACATATAAAAAATTAAAAAAAAGATTCAATATTACAAAAAAATATAAAATTGATAATATTAAACAGCATTAAATAATTAAAATTACTAAAATTATATTACAATTTAAAATTATTTAAAAAGCTTTAGAGTATATTATGAAATATTATTCAAATTATTTTGGCATTATTTAACAATTTTTTATTTAAATATTTTATTTTTTAATTAATCATTTATCATTAAAATTAAAATATTATTTATCATAAAATTATTTATCATTAAATTGATAAAAATGATTTTTTTGATTGCTCAAAAATAATAAATTGGGATTTCTATATTGCTAATAATTTAGGATAGGGTTACAGTTAGGATTAGGTTAGTAAGCAATTTACAAAAAATTATATATTTTTACAATTTCTGCGACAAAATTTACAATATTTTCCAGCGATGTTTTTATCACAATTTCAGCAAAAAATAGTATAATTAAATATTACCACAATTGTTTTTTCCCATGATGTTTTTTAAGAATGATATGACTTGTCTATTTGTCGAAATAACAAAATTTACGTTGTCACAATATGTCTTTTACTGGAAAACTTATGTTTACCAGTTTTTATCATATTATAACATTAATCATTTAAAAAGAATTTTGAGTTTTCTTCTTCCAATAGTCAATCTGTAAACTTTGACTTTCTTGGTCGTCTAGAAATTTTACATTTTCACAAACCATTTAAAAGCTTATTTCCAACAAACAAGAATACCGACAATGAAGCGAAAACTTAAGTATTTATAAAAAAACTTTGGAAAACTTAATTGAAGACAATTGTTTACTCATACACAAACTCGTAGTTTACTCATTTTATAGCAGTATATTCTTATAATTACTGAAAATTACTAGACAATCTTCATAACGTTCAAAGCTCAACTTTTACCGATTTTATTTGTGATTAAATTTATTATTTGTCAACATTCTTTGTATCGTTAAATCTCGAATATAAATAATATGAAATTTATATTACACAGTTTCCTATGACATTAGTTTCTGAAATGAAATTTTTGATTAATTTAACCCTTTCCAGCCCAAATTATTATTTTTGAAAAAAAATTTTTTCATTGTTGTTTTGTATCTAGTATATCTAGAAACACAATATAATGTTTGCATTCTAATATATGTAGTGTCATCTATTAGACTTTTTAGAAACTATTACTATATGTAAAATTTAAATTGGGTAAAAGAGATAAATGTAATTTAATTTTTCAAATATATTGCCATATGGCAACAGTGGGCTGGAAAGGGTTAAGAAAGGATAATAAACAGAGTATAAAACGAGAACTAAACCATTGAAATCTATGAAACACAAGCTTTAAAACAATAAAATCCTCCAAAAATTGTATTACCGAAAAATTAAGGTCTTAACTTCTTCATTTAAAATTTCCATTGACATCAATGGACAATTTTTTATTATGTCTTATAATAATTTATGTCATAAGTATTACATTGAATCTTGTTTGACTAAGTTTCGATTACTACTGATTACTATGGTAGTGCGTTGCATTTCTTTATGCATGCTTACATATGCCGCCAAAATTATCTATTCGAAAATAATTATGCCTGGGAAGGCATAATTAATAGATTGAAATCAATGCATTGTATTTACCATAACAAACAACATTTTTGTCAACACAAACAATAACACAATAAAGTCTGAAACTTATGTTCAATCACTAAAATATCCAAATTGGCATCTTTTAGCATCACAACAGACCGCAAGTCAACAGGGCACAATTTGACAGACTTTACGAAGAAAATTCGGATCTAATCTGGCAAATTCTTAACTTCGGAAATTTTGAATGTCTTGTTCATTAGACTTGACTCTTAATGCAACCTCAAAGAAAAAACAATTAGACACTGTTATAGAGCTGGTCATCTTGTGGCGATTCCATAAAACTTCCATGACGACCAATACAGCGTCCAGGAAATGTTATTTAAAGCCTATCTCTGACGCATGTGACATAGTGGGGACGTGCCAAAGCTTGTTGAAAGATAATTTTATTATGGTTTGGGATCACACTGACAGTGAATGTCACACGGACATAGTTCTTTTTATTACTATATTCTTTTTTTCTTGTCATGATACAAATTAATACCTCAATAATTACATTTCCTTTGTCAAAACTTCTACTTCATCAATTTCCAAAATAGTTATCGTCATTTCATTCTCTATTCAAACTTTGTCAAATTATTCCATTCTTTTATTGGTACAATGAGAAACAAATGCCAAGTTGCATAATGAGTAGTATAATGCATATAGCTCTTAGCGAATTCAGAGCGGAATGATAAGATGATTAATACGGAATCAAGCTAGAGATAAGTCACAGTCTTTTGTAATTTTTTATGAAATTATGGACAAAAGTAGCTAATGATAATTATAATAAGATGATGAAAACCCGAAAGAGCTTGTAATGCTGAAAATCTTTTTTAGTCCAAATCGTTTAATTCGTATAACGATTAGTGAACATAGAGCATCACGTTCAAGAAGTATTGAGTCATCATTTGTTGACAGTACCCAAATATTTATTAGTAATATAATACGATTCAATGATCAAAGATCTTTGAATAACGGATTGTCCTATTTACTAAAGAATAAAACAACCAACTTATCCATGACACCATTAAATATTGCATATATCAAAATAGTGACTGACTATTGATGGTTGTCATAAATCTGAACTGTTGTTTTATCATGAAGCGATACACTTGACGAGATTGCCAGAAGAACGAATTATTGATCAATATAAATATTGATATATAAATAAGTACGATCTTAATTGGGTTTACTTTAATGCTCAGCTCAATGGTGTTACAAAAATGAGGTCAACTGTGTGCTAGGATTTGTTTATTTTTCCTCCAGATTTTATAATCCCCACGCAATACAAAAAATCTACAACCTCAATTCGAACAAAACAAGGGTCAGTTGTAGCAGATTCCAATTTTCGAATGATTAAACCGTATATGAATGAAGGCGTTAGTGACGATAAGTGGCAATATCTTAGCATCATCTCAAACAGATAACTGGCCATTACTGTGCTAATTTTACATTAATTTTTATTTAAAAGCATTTATTTGATTATTTCTCTACAAACTATTTGAACAGTTTTCTTTTTTCTATTAATTCACTCATAGAAACAAATAAAATTCGATCAAATATCATCTGTCGATCCACTTGCCAAATACTGTGTCTCGCTTTCCCTTCCAATAAATTGTTCTTTGATAATCAATCAAAAATATTTTCACTCACTGTATTTATAAATTCAAAAAGAGAACTGTGTTTGAATATTTAATTTTCAAAAATTATTTTAATAGTTTAAAAGCGATTAGTAATAGTTATACAATGCGATTCGCGGTAAATCACTCCTGCAAATCAGACACACATACACATCACTCTATCGATATTTTCATCAAGTACACCATTCACACAATCGGTGTGCGAGTTTGATGAGTGTCCGTGTGCGTACGAGTGTGCCTTGATCAACAAATAACAAACAGAAGAACAAATAAATCTGTTTTTACATTTTTGATGTTTTTCTCACAAAGGAATTATTGAACAATTGCTTGACGAGATCGATTCATTGTAAACAATTGTTCTCGCTATTTGATCTCCATTTATAGATTCATATTTATTTGTCTCATTTTGAAAGGTCATCAAATTACTTTGACAACGGTTATTAAATATTTAGAATTAACCATATCCATATTGATTTACTTATGCGAACATAACTTGTTATTTTAAATGCATATATGATCTGTATTGCTGATACAACTTCCTTGCTTAATGAAACTTATTGCAATCTCAAATGTCTTCAGAGTATAACAATTTATAAAAACAATGTTCATCTATTGAAATGAGCGTGGGTTTTTAAATTATGTAGGGTACTGAATGTTAATCGACCAAGCATAGAAGCCTGAGTAATTTGCAATAAGTTCATTTGTGTTAGTCTTCGCTGATGCAGCCCAGTATTCCCAAAAGGTTCACTATCTCAATTTTTGTATCCGAGACAAGAAAATAGTTGCATGACAATGTCATAAAACTATTGTTTACAGATTGATTTCCGAAAAAATATAATTCATAAAAAAATTTAAGTCGTTGAGTCAATTAATATTTATTTGTTTTTCATAATTTAATCTTGATAGCTAAACTGATGTCAGAAATTTTAAACTGTTGAACAGAAATTTTATTACATTGTAGTTTAATTATGTTGTAATCGATACGTAATTATTACATCTTTTAAAGAATGCCAATAAAGTTGTTGCCAATAAAGAGGGCCGTTTGGACGTAAATTCTAGGATCCATGAATCTTATATCTAACACTTTTCATCAATGCCATTCTCTCCCAATAAAGCTTAAATTCAATGCACAAAATAATAAACTTCCATCTTCATACTTATTAAGAACATTGAGACGATTCTCATTTGAATTTTTATTACTGCAACTTTTAGAGTCATTACAACTCTCAGAAGATCTTTCATCGTTTGACATCGCTCTAATTGGTTTCGTTATTTCTATCTTTAATCATGATTATTCGAACAATTTTTCTAAATCTTTTAAAAACACATAATTTTTAAAAACATTAATTATAAATAATAATTTAAATCATTTCTTAATAAAAACACAAAATTATAAAAATGTTATCAAATTATTAAAATGACTTTCACTTAAATCTTATTAAATTTCTTTAAATTTAATTAAATGCTTGTCTTTTCATAAAAAAAATAATAAACTTAATTTAAATTTTTAATTTAAAAATAAAAACTTATTATTTAAATTGTGTTCGAATAGTCATTCACTTTAAATTAAAAAAATACCACTTTCCATCTGGGTGGGAGAATCACCATTCTAAGTTCAGCATACTCAAATCAACATACAACATCAATACATTTACACATTCAAACAATTTAAAATATTCCTCACAATAATGACTATGTAATTTACTATGACTATGTAAAATATAATTTCTGCAGTTGATATTTCTTCCGGTAGGCTTTTCCCTTTACTTAATTCTGGTCATTTTTTTCGAGCAAACATTTAAAGTTTGTAGTTTTATAGCTTTAACGGCCAAATCAACATGATTTGTGCAATCCAAAATCGAAAATTTTTTCCAGACATCCATAACTGTCATCTCTTCATCTATCTTGTCTAAAATGTGCTGAAATATCCACCTTACATAATGTTTTTTCAAGTTGCAGATGATGCCCTGATCCAATGGTTGGAAAATGCTGGTTGTATTTGGTGGAAGAAAGACTATCGTGTCATTGGAATGTTCAATATGCGGATGACCTGGCGTGTTATCGATAAGCAAAATTACATTGAAATAGAGACTTTTATCTAGCAAATATTTCTTAACTTCCGGAATAAAATATCGATTAAACTATTCTGTGAAAATTGCAGTAGTTACCCACACTTTCTTGTTGACCACCCAATGAACTGGAAGCTTATTATTACATAATATTTTTTGAAAACCGCATAAAAAAGAATCTACTGTATTGAAAAGAAAACAGAACTGTTTCTTTTGTCAAATATTGTAAACATATAAGCATTACCAGCTAATAATTTCTTGTGAGGTAAGGTAAATGTAGTTAATTCCATCAATACATATGCGGAAACATTGATTTGAGCCATCTACAGTACATAATTGTAAGTCTTCCATGTATTTGGAGAAGGTTATTCTCTAATTGTGAATTAATTGATTAACTATTTGGTTGGCCAAAAAGTCATTGCGTTTTTGAATACGTCCTAATAAAAAGCTTGAAAATATAAAACGATGTGATAAAATTTAAATTCAATTATAAATTCTGAAATCTTAATTTTCAGACTATGTTTATACAAAATATTAATTGATTTTGTTTTGATTTATTACTTTACCGTCAATTCGAAATAGAAAATCAAAATGAGCATATTCGTCATGTTTTGTTGCATTATTTTCGCAAAGGGAAAACCGCTATGCAAGCTCATAAGAAGATGTTTTGT
>MQRK01242579.1:9638-29598 GCA_001938485.1 Girardia tigrina | reverse complement strand
AGTAATCGGTATGATTCAGCACCAGTTTTCTTTAGATGGTAACAAAAAATTAGTACCGTCCGCGAATGCTCCCTGCTTGGCATAAATTTGGACATCTAAAACACAGAAATACAACAATTGTTAAAACACTTTATGAATTTATGAGTTACGTATGAGACACTACATAATTACTCAATATTATGACATCATTGCCTAACCATTGACCTACTTTTTGCATTGTGCACAATCCGTTTTCTGAAATCCGCATTTCATACTTGTACACCTAATAGAACCGGTCTTTGTACCGCTTTGTGTCTATGTATCGATATAGTTTCAACATCGATCACCTTTTTTGTCACCAATCAAGCATCAACAGTTTAACGGATAATATATCATTTTATAACCAATTTTTCCACATCATAAACATTGCACTTAGTTTATGACAGATTTTGTAGTAATAACTTTTACAACTTTCATAGATTCTTTTGTAAAATTTCGCTTCTCCAGTCTCACAATTGAACCATTTCTTGAATTCATCCTGAACGGTGGAGGTACCTCATTCTGTATGGCTTTGATTCGAAGTTAGTCCTGAGGGGCCGTCCATAACGGACGTCATGAAGGAGGGGAGAGGGAGACAGAATTTTGTGACGAAGTGTGACGAGGGGGAGGTGGAGGTTGGAAATCTGCTAAAATCGCGTGACGTCATTTATGGACAACCCCTGAATAACCTTTTTGAAGGGCATTTTTATGTTGTCGAAAACACAAAACGATTTGCTTGATTGCTGCAACCGAGTGGCTGGAACTCAAATCAAACCTTTTCCATATTTTCGTGATTCATTTTCTTCTTTTTCTCTTTCTGTTTTAAAGCTCGATTTAATTTTTTTATTTTATATCAACAATTGGTTATCAATAATACTTATACATTAATGTTTAAATTTATAAGAAAAAAGTAATTATTTATTATTTGTTCTTCATTCTGATAATTGTATAATTGATAATATAATAACAATTACAAAAGTATGGACTATCAATATATGGTAATGTAAATAAATATTGTTATTTGTTGGTGATGATGATGAAACAAAACACAAGATCTTTCGAGATGATCTCTCACTATTCAATTTTATTAAAGGATCTCGAACAATACTTCGTGCCACTGATCCGTCGTCTGAGCAACGGAAAGAGTTTCACCAGTAGGACATCCGCATGTGGTCTCTTCAGCTGTTGCTACGAACGTTTGTCCAGTATTCTTAAGACCGAGTTACGTGGATTACTTCGTCAATTGGCGATCAAAGACAAATCCATGGTAATGCGGGCTGCCGCTCTGCGGCTGTTAGAATTAGCGACTATGATGGACTTCGAGAATATCAAATCGGACGTGCTACCGTTGCTACACGTGTTTGTTCAAGTGTGTTTTTGATTTTATTATTTTGATTATTTAAAAAAATTTTCAATTAATTATCGATTTTAATTTCTTCAAAAGTACAGGATAATCGGCCTTCTTCGAACATAAAACCACCCAAAAATAAGACAAAAATAAAAATTAATTAAACTTATTGATAAATTGTTTCAATAATCAATATTAGAAAATTTGGAAAAGGTCGAAATTCGAACTATTTCGAAGTACGAGTTTCTACGTGGGTACGCGACTTTTTGGCACCGCACCTTTTTTTGGTAATATGGAAACAATATGAAACGCTTATAGTTCTCTTTTTGGTAATACATATGTTATGTCGAATTCGTGTATTCCGCAAGTCTGTTGCCGAATACACGAACTCGGCAATTCTTAAAAAAAATTTTCAATTCAAATTTGAACTTGATATTAATATTTAACATGATTAAATAACAATCTAATAGGTGTATAACTTCGTTTTTTGGATTTTCTAAGAGATGGTGTAACCTTTGTAATAAGCATTATTTTACAGTCGTAAGTACAGATTTTTAAAGTCCTGAAATCGAGGCATTAAAATTAAGTAAGTCATTGACATTAAATCACGTTTTAGCATGACAACTTTCATACCATCAAAACAGCATTTGCGGGAAGCACGACTGTTTTGCTTTAATCAAAAGAAAAAAGCTGCAGACAGTTTTCGGCTTTTTGAAGAAACTTATTGTCAACATGCACCAACTCAACAGACTTGTGAGAACTGGTATAAACGTTTCAAAAGTGGAGATTTAGACGTAAGTGACAAAGAGCGTTCCGGTCAACCAAAAAGATTCGAAGATGAAGATTTGGAATCATTACTGAAGGAAGATTCTTCTCAAACAGAGAACGCTTGCAAAACAGTTAAATGTTACTCAAGCAGCCATAAGTAAACGTCTATATGCTATGAAAATGATTCAAAAAGAAGGAAAATGGATACCACATGAATTGAATCAAGCCAACATTGAAAGTCGATTACTGATATTCAATTCATTGCTTACAAGACAACGTCGATGGTCGTTTTTGCATAATATTGTGACTGGAGATGAAAAATGGATTTATTATGTTAACTCTAAACGCAAGAAATCGTGGGTTCATCTCGGGGAACCGTCCACGTCAACAGCAAAAAGAAACATTCATGGAAGCAAGAATATGTTGTGCATTTGGTGGGATCAGAAAGGTGTACTGTACTATGAGCTGCTGAATTCGAATGAAACTGTTAATGCAGAACGTTACCAACAACAGTTAATGAAATTGAACGATGCATTGAAGGAAAAACGTCCTATTCCAGCCAACAAACAGCGCACAGTGATTTTGCTCCATGACAATGCTCGGCCACATGTCGCAAAACAAGTAAATAACACGTTGGAAGCACTTAAATGGGAAATTCTACCGCATGCTGCCTATTCATCAGATTGTGCCCCATCATATTATCATCTGTTCCGATCAATGCAAAGCGCTCTTCGGGACCAGCACTTCAGAAACCAGGAATATATAAAAATGGCTGGAACAATGGATCGCATCAAAAGACCAAAACTTTTTTCGATGGAATTCATAATTTGCCTGAAAGATGGTCGAAAGTCATAATTAACGATGGCAAATATTTTGATTAGAATAAAACTTATTATGTCATATAAATAAACTTGTCTGTTCTGCAAAAAAATCCAAAAAACTAAGTTATACACCTAATAATATGAAAAATATGGAAAAAAGTGTTTTGATAATATGTATGCATACTTTCAGGAATGATATAAATATGTGTATTGGAAAATT
Organism: Girardia tigrina; assembly: GCA_001938485.1. Classification (NCBI taxonomy): domain Eukaryota; kingdom Metazoa; phylum Platyhelminthes; order Tricladida; family Dugesiidae; genus Girardia; species Girardia tigrina. The sequence goes on along the minus strand of MQRK01242579.1, from coordinate 26,423 downwards.
ATCAATAAAATCTGACTTAAGTTCTACAAATTTCACCCTTGTCAACTTATTATAAAAGAAAAAGATCAAAACTAATGAAAATTTCAGACAAAATAATAATGATATATCCAAAAAAGGAAGAAATTGTGACATTACGAATAAAATTGAACGTGATAGGAAAAAAACAGGAAGAAAGGATATGCGATTATAAAAACAAATCTTTAACGTGTAAAGTCGGATCTGACCAGAACATCATCCTTTTCTGTACTTGAAGAAGATCTTGCAAAGTGATACACGGAGCAAAAATAAAACAAAATTCCCTATTGAATAGTGGTCTGGACAATTACATGACTATGAATCTAGGAACTTAAATTTTTGTACTTCTAACCAGGCTTTCACCACGTCTACAGAGGGGAAATGCGTCTTCGTGTTGGAATGTAATACAGTAACTGAAGTGCATGAATGCTTTGTGGGAACTCTTTCAAGTATGTAGAAGAAGTGATAGTAATTTTGAAAGATATGAACCATAACTGACCATAGTGTAGCCATAAATCATCACCTGGTGAGAATATTTCACTCGAGGAAGAGTGTATCAGGAATTATACCGTATTTAGTGACGATATTTCTCTGCAAATTTACGGAAATTCATCAACTTTTTTTTAAAGGTTTTTCTTCTCACAATTTTTTTAGTCAAAGAATTTTTTTCTCTTCGCGTATTAATCTTCTTCCTTTCAGATGGATCAATTGAACCCGTGTATTAGACAGAAGGTTTAATTAACTGTGAACGGAGCTATACCGCCAAGTTAAAATATAGTGAGATCTACCACCAATCACTAATGAATACTATTTTGAATCGATTTTTTCAAACCGAAAACATTTTTGATCTTCGATCTATCGTTTTGCGATCGAATTGATTTTATTCTTATTTTATTCAATGTTTCATATTTCAATTTATAAATATCAATAAAGATAATAGGCATAATCCATAATGCGTAATGTATGCTGTCTGCGTTTATGTAAAATAACGATAAATTCGAATCAAATAATGCGGTAGCGAGAATAAGAGAAAAATTTAGTGAAAATGATACATAATCTTTAATTTTTAGTAACTGAGAAGATAAACACTGTATAAATCGAGAATATCCTTTGATTTTTATACCAGGGTTACCAATCGGTAGAATGACTGTGCTTGTTCCATTTTACGTTATACATTCAGATGCACCCAATTTATATTATTTTTTTACTTTGAATGCTAATTTCATTTCTTATATTTATAGATAAGATAATAGATATAGATAAGATTATAGATAATTTTTATTTATAGTGTCATTATTACTTCAAACTTTAACAATTAAGCATGCAATTCTTATGTCACTATTGCAGTCTATAGAAATCCATTTTTTGAAATGTAATTGAACAAGAACCATTATGTTTCTATACTTAAAGGGTATGATGCTGCTAAGTGATGCAAACTAAGGAATAGTTTTAATTATTCAGAAAATTAAAAAAAATGGCAAATTATGTTTATAAACCAAAACAATTTTTTATTTTCTAAGACAATTAATTTCGACAATATAACCGTCATCGTCAGGACTAAAAAAAGAATTTTGAATCTGCGTATGTAGGTAAGAAGATTTCAAATTCATTTTTCTTGAGACCTGACGATGACGGTTGTTTTGTCGAAATTAATTGTCTTAAAAAATAAAAATTTGTTTTACAAATGGTGTGTTGTGGTTTATAGATTTAATTATACAACACTTAACATCTCATTGATTGATAACTTGTGTTTTAGTATTTCCATGGTTTAAATTACTATTAAATTACTTTTCTTGTACCCTGGGTGACCATCTTTTGTTGATGATGACACTCTACGTTAAACTGTAGAGAAGTAGCCTTGCACCAACACGCGGATATTGTTAGTAGAGCTTGGTCCTTCACAACCCACTATTCAACGTCATCTTCATCAGTTTGGCCTTGTCAATAGACGGTGTCGACAAATTCATCACGAACTTACAACTACTCAAGCACTACAACGACTTCATCTTTGCAAAGAATTGCTTGCTTGACATGCGCTTCTTCAGAAGAATCGTGACGGGGATGAAAAATATATATTTTTTCGTAATCCCAACAAGGAGAATCAGACGCTCTACCCTGGTATACCCACCGAAGCCGTGGTTAAACAGGGACGCTTCGATTGCAAAGTTATGCTTTGTGTATGGTGGTATTTCGAGCCCGTGATCCCCTTCGAGCTGTTTCCGAAGGGCGTACTGTGAATGCCAACCTCTACACTCAGCAGCTGGACAGAGTCTACGCCATTCTCTGTGAGCGTTACCCGTCATTGGTCAATCGAAACCGAGTTCTTTTACAACATGACAACGCTCCAACACACATTGTACGTTTGACTAGTGGTAAAGTGCAAGAGCTGCAGGGGATCGAAGTTTTGCCACACCCTACCTACAGCCCCAACCTGCCCCCAGCGACTAACACCTCTTTTGTGCAATGGTGCAGTTTCTCAAAGTGCGATTTCTTTGCTTTCTTTTTACCACAGAGTTATATACCTGTGAAATCGAGCAACTGACTGAAAGATGGTTAAAGACCATCCAAAATAAAGGCCTGTATTTTGAAGAATCCTAACAGAGTTGGAGGCTTATTGTTTTGCATTCTTTCAGTTTTTTATGTACATTATAATATTTTGAAATTTACGACATTATCTAATATTAATGGAACTATTTACAATTATTGTTATAATTAAGAAATTTATTAGAATAAATTTTGATTTTCCGAAACTTTTTTTTCAAACTTTTTCGATATTTAACTCTTGATAGCCTATTTCTAACTAAAACATTTTAGATTTGGGGAATTCCGGTAAATATTGTTAATATCACTAGTACCAAGTAGAAAAGTTGCCGAATCTGAAGAAAATTACTTTGATTTATTCAATTTTACACTTACAGATTAAGTTAAATTTATAATGGTGGGAGAGTATAATAGAATTATAACTTGATTTTACTAGAAATTACAGAGAATGATTAGTTAATGAAAAGTTTTTAATTGATTATGGTTAACTTCCCTCATTTGGATAGCATTTTATACTAAAAGTTTTTTTTATCATATTCATTTCGTCTTTCAAGTTATTTCAATATAAAAATTTCTATTCAGCAAGAAATCAGTTTATTGTTCGTCAAAGGGTTTCGACTGTATTTACACTGTTTATTTATTTATTTATCGAATTCGAAATATATTGAGATAATTACAATTTTCCACCTTAAATAATGAAATTGATGTTATTAAAATTAAATTTTCTTTAATAAGAAAGGCCAAGCCTATCTCATTAACTATTATTATATTTCAGATGGGAGAATATGATGTCCAATGGGCTTCGCAGATCATCGAGTTGGGGATGAATCTGTGGAAGGGCATTTTGGACATGGATCAGGCGGCGCTGTCGGCACAGGACCGCTCGCAGCTGGCCGAGTATCAGTCGCTGCTGTACAAGGCTCTCAACAAAGTACCGCTCAAGGAGATCAAACCCACCGATGCCAAGAAGGTCGCCGCCAAGATAATGCCCGTACTGATGGTGATGTTCAGGTGCGCCCAGGATGAAAACAACCCCGCCGATTTGGTAATATGACCTTTCCTGTTCATTTGTTATTGATTATAAATCTCATTATAAATAATCTCAATAATCTCACTCGTGCTTTTATTTCTATGGTATTCTTGTGCCCACAGTGATCGACTGAAAAGAAAATCATTAAATTATAAATCAATAATATTAATTGATATTAATCGAGATTGGAAATAGAAATCAGAGAGCCAATCAGAGCGATGTCAATCGGTGATCGATCACCCGTCAGTTGTGATAATTAATATTCCAATGAGAATCGAGTCATTGATCTCATCAACAATCGATATTTAGCCGAGTATTGTATATAATATCAAAAATATAAACAAAAAATGTTGTGTGAGGATCGTTAAACACTGTACATAGATAATCAAAAGAATGCACCAATTTCCATCTGGGGAGAATCACCATTCCTATAGATCAACTCACAGCATCGATGCACTCACACATTCACACCATTTACAATATTCCTCACATCAAAGAAGATCTATAGCTTCAACATTCATTGCATTTATTGACCGATAATCTCCGTTCTTCTAGATCAATGAAATATTTCTAATGTTTTTATTAATTATACAAATTAAATTTGGGCTCCAATTTTCCTCGGGTCGATAATTCTCCTTGACAATTACCGAGAATATTTATTGATTATGGCACTGAACCACGACACATTATCACATTTCTAAACAACAATAGACAGAAATGCACATTGACAAACAATAGACACCTTCGAGAATTTCAGTTTCTTTTTTGAGGCATAAAATCTTTTATTATTCTTTTTATTATTCTTTTTTTTTAAATTCTCTTCATCTTTTAGCGCAATCAGTACAAAACATTCATGGAACACGCTCTCCTGACAGTTATATACCTGATATACGCAATAGGTCCCACTTTTAGCGTGTACCTGGGCCAATTCTTGCCACTCCTTATCTTCTGTCTGCAGTACCGTACCGAGCCGCAAATCTGCTCGAGTGCGATTCGTCTACTCGGTGATATCTCCTTCAAATTACCTAACCAGCTGCAGCCGCATCTGAACCAAGTGTTCCCCATCCTCCTCGCAATTATCGGGTATGTTTTGTCCAGTGCTCCTGTGATATTTACGTTAATAATTATTCATTCATTTAATCGATAAATTTGCAGGAACCAGGATACAGAGAGGTCTCTAATACCAGAGATAATATCGGTCATCAGGATTTTCACTACGTGGTTAGGCGCCTCTATTGTCCAATACCGCGGCCAAATAATGAACACACTGATACAAACATGCGAAACCGCGGTCGGTCTCAACGACTATATGATCGATTCCTTGATTCTTTTGAGGTGCACCGAAGTTTTTGTCGAAGTAATCCTATTCATCCGGGACCAGAAGAATAACATCAACAATCCTCACGTGCAGTCCATCATCCATTTCCTGAAATGCATCGCTTTCCTGCCGGATAAAAGTGAAGAACTGATCGAAAACAGTTCCCGTTTGATCGAAGTTATCGCCATCGTGTTCGGCATGGATTCTGTGAGGTTCCTCTACACACCATTCACCAAAAGGCTTTTGAAAGAAGGACGCGAATCTGACAATACCAGAACGAAGAGGTTTGCAGCCAGGGCGACCAATGAAGTGAATATGTTGAAGAATATGAGGATCAAGAAGAAGAAGAACAATGTTATTGTGGAACAAGAGTAGAGGACGCTGGTGATGTTGACTGGTGATATTGACTGCCTGGTGATGTTATTCGTGTGACTGTGTCTATGTTTATTATGATCTTTGCCGATGATATCTTATAGATGTTTTTTTTCTGATGCTTTGTTCGACTCTCTCTATTTTGTATTCTTTGGTTTTTGAATTGGTTTTTGAAGTGTTGGACAATAAATCAATTTTCATTTCTATTTTCTGTAATATATATATATATAATGCAAAAAAGGCCATTTTTGAATATTAAATTTATTCCCAATACAAACGAGTTTCACCATTTCGGCATCTTCAGTGCAATGAAATAAAGTGATTAATTACTATTTATATAGTTGAAAAACTATTACGTCATACGTCTCAAAAACATGCTTTTTTTTAAAAAAAACATTTATATATTTTAATGATATTTAAAAAACTTTAATATGATTAGATGAATCATCTTGCACGTTTAAGCATGGTTTATTTTTTTTAAGTTTTGTTAAAAAATTAACAATGCTTCGGCAATAATCCTTTCATAATTTGTGTCAAAATTATTTAAAATCACTTTAAAATCTTTATTGTAATCCACAAGATTACCTTTACATCTTTTAAAATGGCTCAATATCGAATTATTTCTACTCGATTGAGTATGTTCAGCAATTCTAGTGCGGAGATGACGACTTATCCCTCCAATGTACAAGGCTTCACACTTGTGACATTTGAATTGATAAACTAGATTTGCCTTAATACACAAAGGAGTTTTTGATTTGTTGTTCCGGCATTTATTAGTTACAAAGATTACTCTCAATTTTAAGCCAGCATGTGTTCGATGTTCTAAAAATCGTGTGAACTCTTTTGCTCTCTCTGAGTACTATAATTTTAGATTGATAGTCATTTGATTATCAGTGTCATTTCCAGAAGTTATATTTGATGTATTATTTGATTTTAAATAAATGGATTCAACAGTATCTTTTATGATTTTATTTAAATACTTTTTATTAAATCCATTTTTAGAAAGCCTATTATGAAGTTCATCAACTTCATTATCAAATATCTCAAAGGTTGATGTTAAACCACAGACTCTATGTACCAAACCTTTAATCATGTTCCTATTGTATTTTGTGTCAGAAAAACTGTTTGGGCAACTGTATTAACCGGTATCAGTTGGTTTTCAATATATTCGAGACTGATATTTATCTTTAATTCTTTCAATTAATACATCTAAAAATGATAGTTTATTAGTATTTTCCACTTCAAAGGTAAACTTGATATTAGGGTGAAGACCATTTACAAACTCTAAAAAGTGTGAGACATTATCTTCGCCTTTAAATATAAGAAAAGTGTCATCTACATATCTCGTATAAAATAAAGGTAATTCACCATTAAAATTATTGAACTTTTGTTCTAAATTATGCAAAAAGATATAGATCATCAAAGGCGCTAAAGGTGAACCCATAGCTATTCCATCAGTTTGCATAAACCATTCCTCATTAAAAATAAATGGTACATTTTTAGTACTGAATTCCAATAATTCTCTTAATACTTTACTACTCAATGACTTAGTTTTATCTTCTACCAAATTATCCCATAATTTAACGCATAAATTAATGGTTTCATTCAATGGAATATTGGTGAAAAGATTTACTATATCAAATGAAACCATCACTTCACGGTCTGATTCAATATTCCAATTCAAAATTCGATTAACAAATTCAAAACTGTCTTTACATTCTAGAGGATTACCAAAGGTTTTAATAATCTCTCTAGAATTTTCGCAACTTGATATTGTGCACTACCAATCATAGACAAAACAGGTCGCATTGGAATACCTTCTTTATGAATCTTAGGTAGACGATAAAGTTTCGAAGGTTGCGATCCTTGTACTATAAAACCATTTTTTAATTCACTATTAATATCACTACTTTTAACTAGTCTATTAATCATTTTATTTAAAGTTTGTACATCTTTTAAAGGGATTGGCAGACAATGTTTTTTACAAGAAATTTTATTAAATTTATCTGTATTTAATATGGAGTACATTTTTTCTAAATAATCAGATCTATTTTGAATGTATACTCCATTTCCTTTATCAAATCTAGAGATGCAAATATGTTGCTTTTTTAAATTTAACAATACTTTTTCATCATTTAAACTTATTTTTTTGTTAGTCAAAAGGAAAGAGTTAGTTGCTTTTCTTAAATCACTCTTTAAATTCTCAATAGACTCCTCGTCTCCAATAGAAATTAAATTAAAAAAGCTTTCAATTTTCGATTTAACTTTAAATTCATTAATTTTGATTTTTATACCATTATTTAATCCATATTTAAGAATATTTGTCTCCGTTAAATTTAACACGTAATCAGAATTATTAATAATAGTATTTTCTACAAATGCCATATAAATTACGAAGGTTATTTAATTTTTTATTTTGAATTTTTAATTTCGACATATAAATATCATTAAAGCAATTTACAACATATGAGTCGCATAGATGAAAATAATCTATACCAACTATACTCAATAGCAATAATCTTACTTTATGTAATTCATTACGTATCACTTTCAAATTCAATCGTTCTTTCTCGATATATGATATTTATGTGTCAAAATTAAAAATTCAAAATAAAAAATTAAATAGTCCTATTTTCGATTTTATAACTATTTATAATATCATATTTTTTGTATAGTCTTATTCGATTCTTTACTATTATTATTATTATTTTAAAAATTATATTACCAGGTACAGTAAAACCTCTAAAATTGGCCAACTTCCTATTTTGGTCAGTTTTAGAAACAATTTTTTAAAAGCAATGGAACCCCTCTAAATTTGGTCAAATTCTGATTTTGGCCAAACATTTTAAGATTTTAAAATTTTTATATATATATATACATATGTATATATTGGCTCTAGGACAAAACATCACAATTTCAAAACATTAAAAATGAAATTATTGCAAAATATATTTTAAACATTTAAAATCTAAATGTTAATTGTAAGAAATGTTTGGATTGTGTCTCTCGTATCCAGATATTTGATTAATATTTTAATTATTATTATGTGAAACTAATTTAATTTAAATGTAGATTCTATGCGTTTCAGTACCCTAACTTTAACCGTAACATAAACAATAACTCTAACTCTAAACCATAACCATTACTCTAACCATAAACTTATTTGTGATATTTTGTCAAAGTGATGTTTTGTCTGGTCTCCGTATATATTTTGTAAATAAATATAAAATTTGAGAGAAAAGACTTTAAATTTGTTTTAAAAATATTAAAAAAAAAGTGTAAAACATAAAATGTTTAAATAATTTGTGTAAATTAAAGGGAATTTGTAAACCCAAATGAGAGAACAAAAATATACAACATTATCAGATAATGATGAAATTGAAATTTTGAAATATTTGAAGTTAAATTCGTTACTTTCAGACCAGATAATAGCAGAAATATTTTCATTCAAATTTAAGAAAACGATTTCACGTAAGTCAATTAATAATTACAAATTGAACTAAAACAGGGTTATTGAAAAATGTGAAGATAATTTTCTGATAAAATCCAAGAAAAGGAATTAAAATATGGAATTATTGACAAATGCCTGATAGAGGGGTAGATCATTTAGAGTGTAAAAGTGCAATATTAACAGACAAAGTATTGATCACAAAAGCATTATATATTGGTTCCATATCTTATGTCTTTAGTTTTATAATTGTTGTTTACTATTTTTACATTCGATGCAAGCATAATCCTTGCTTTAACTATAAATTTTATAGTTGGCAAAACCTCTATATTTGGCCAATGTTTTGGTGTGCCTCATTTTGGCCTAATAATAATAGGTTATACTGTATTATTATTAGGACATCAAATAAGAAATTGGTAGAACTAAAATTTGTACTCATCAAAGTATGTGCCCATATTATCGACACACTTTTGCCATTTTAGCAAAAGCTTGTTGAGGCCATTTGAATTGTGAGGAATGTTTTGAATTGTTTGTTGTTTTATTTTGTGCATGTTGTACGTTGATTCGGATTGTGTCTCTCATATCCAGATGGTTGATTGGTATTTTCTTTTATTCCTACTAATTAAACATAATTTAATTTTAAAGTAAAAAGATTTAAAATAATTTTCGAATGTAATACTTAATTTTTAATGTAATTTATAATTTAATATATTAATTTAAATGGTACTTTTTATAAAATGTTTTGATTTAATTTTAACCAATTAGAATCTTTGTAATTAATAATTATTAATAAAAGTTTTTCATTTATTGTAAATTTAGTAGGAATTCAGAAATATATTAATCAAGAAAAATGTCGAATAGCGGAAGTTTTTTGAACAATTGTTGTCATAACAATTCTGATTGTGATGTTAATAAATGTTTTAATCATATTGATGTTGTTAATATGAATAACATTTTGATGGGAGACAATTTATCAATTACTGTGAGGTCGTTTTTATGGGATCTTCAGAATTGTATTTTTTCCCTATCAAAAATTTGTTCAAATTGAAGAACAAATTGTAGTCAGTTTGGGCTAAGTCTGGTGAGTGTGGATGATGATGTAGCAGTTCCAACTCAAGTTCATCTAGTTTTGTAACGGTCTCTAGAGTAGTATATGATTTTGCATTATCGTGGAGCAAGATGGGAGTCGAACTGTTTACCAAACGCGGCTGTTTTTCTTTCACTTTCGCATCATATCTTCCGATTTGTTACAGTAGACATCTGCTGTGATCTACGAACCAGTTTCATGGTGTCATAAAGGATCGCACTTGTGCCAGACCACCAAACACTCACCATCAACTTCTCATGAATGTTGTGCTTTTGACTGTGTTTTCGTGTTTCATTCGTGTCCACCCAGCTTGCTGAACGTTTGCAATTATTATGTTGGATCAACATTTCATCACAAGCTACTATTAGATTCAAAAATTGATCACATGTATAACTTGAAAGGATCATCAAGCAAGCATCCAAACTCTTTTGTTTCTGCTTCGATTTCAACTCATGTGAAATCCACTTATCCAATTTTGTCACTTTACCAATTTTAGCCAAATGATTCAATATTGTTTGCTTTGTAGAAATAAACGCTAGCGATAAATCATGAAAATTTTTGATGGATCCGAATTCACAATTACCTTCAGTTCGACACTATCTATCTGCATTCCTGGGTAACCCGAAACTCATTATTGAGGTTGAAATTAGCTTTCACGAATTTCCTGATCCAATTCGAGGCTATCTGCTACATAGTAGTATTGTATCCGAATACAATAATTAAGTTTGCATGGATTCTGATTCTGAAGTTCGACATAGGAACTCGTACTTCATAATAGTTCGAATTTCTGCCTTTTCCATTTTTTAAAATACTAATTATTATAACAAGTTATCGATAATTTTAATTATTTTTTCAATATCCAAGATTTTTAGCAATCAAACCTGAAAAAACTGAGTAACAAAATGTTAAGTCCTTGTCAAATTATAACTATTTGAATTTATTGTAGTTATGCCTACAAATTTCATACTTGACAATCTAATATTATCGATAAATTCATGAAATAAGTTCAAATTTTCTTAATAATTTTCAAATTTAAACAAATTTCCATTGAAGTCAAATCTTCGGTGGCAAATCGAACCTCATTTTTATTTCCTCAAATAATGTAATTATGATGTTTAAACAATTAAAAACGACAAAAGGACTGGAAATGGAAAAAATGAAACTGAGATTACATTACGTTGAGAAGGGTGACACAAATTATCCGACAATGGTTCTGATTCATGGATTCCCGGAATTCTGGTTTAGCTGGAGACACCAGCTAATTGAGTTTGGCAAACAATACCGGTGCTTCTTTTGACTTTGAGTACTTTCTTTATTTTATAATCTCAATCAGTGTTACCGCTATTGATTTGCGCGGATACGGACTGACAGACAAACCTGGACGGATTGAGGATTATCAAATTAAACACCTGATCAATGATGTCAAAGGATTACTGGATGCATTGGGTGATTATTGTTATTATATTTATTATCGAGCATTTTTTTTGTATTTGTTAGGTGGTTCAGATCAAGTTTTGAACATTAAATTTTGTTAAATTAGTTGTAGTGACCACAATTTAACAATAACCAGTTATCAATCTACTCTCACATAATGAACAAAAAAATCATCAATATGCTCATCAACTTTCATCACTAATAAATCACATAATAAATCCAATTTTCACTAATAAAAATTTATCGTCGATAAAATTGTAACATTTAAAAAGATTTTTAATTAATCTTTATTGGCTGTTAAGATAACTCACACATTTGACAGAACATTTATTACATTCACAATTTTTATCATCTTTATGATGATCAATATTATTACTTTCACTTAGATCCATCAATCAATTTTTAATATCTCCCATTATAATCTGAACTATACTTGATAAGATTATTTTATTTAAAAATATTTAATTTAAATTTGATTAACTGAAATAAAATATTTTTATCGTCATTTTTAAACATTAATTTGATTTTAATTATTTAAAAATTTACAAAAATAAAATCATTAAAATTATTTAAAAGCTGCAATAATAAAAACTAAAAAATTTGAATATTAAATCTAAATTTAAATAAATTAGTTTCAGATTATAAAAAATTAAATATTGATAATCCATCTGGTTAGGAGAGGCACAATCCCAAATCAACATACAACATTTGAACATGCAAAAACTACACAAAAACATACACACACCAAATATTCTTCACATTGGCAATAATTAAAAGGCAGTGAATTGAAAACAATTGAATAATAAAGAAATATATTAAATGTGAATAAACAAAAATACATTGTTTTAATAATCAATACTTTTTTGCGATGATTAGAATTTTGTTCTTTATTCAACCGATGAATGAGACAGAAGATAATGAAATCGGAGATTTTACCATTAAAAACGTCACTCCAGAAAATTTGGTCGCGTCCACCAATCTCTTCTACAATCCGCTGCTTCAATCGTTCAAAAGTACTGATGCAAATATACTATTGCGACTTGAATGCATCAAATCAGATGATTTATTGGAAATCGATAGAATTTTCTGTTTTGAAATTATAAAACAAATGGTCGCCCAGAACGTGGTTGGTCTTCCAAATTAACGTCGCCACTTCAGAAACGCTTGAACTAGACTGACGCAACCTTCGCCTTCTACTTCCCATATCTCCCGGGCTGCAGCAGCTGCGTTGAAGCCTGTTTTCCAGTAATGTCGCGAAAGGACTCGAATTCCGTATTTTTCACTCTCCATAATCTAATAAGAATAAACAAACATTTAATGAATAAACCAAGAATATACAAAGAAATTCGTCAACCAATACCATAATAATTATTATAAAAATCAATAATGCCAAAATAGATTATTCATATAAAATAACTGTCACAATGTAAGGCATAGATAAACGAAAAAACCCCGTGATTTATTTCGATCAAGAACTGAATTTACCTCTTCAACAATCACGAAAAGTATCTTAACTCTCCCAATACCTGAGCGTACGATTTTTAGTGTAGAACAAACTACATCCTAGCCTAAATCTGGATACGTATTAAAAAAAATGGTGTATTCTACCTATTCAATTCCTTGTACAATTTGATTAATTACTATTCGAACTATCTCTATAGTGCTTGATTGGACTAGTTGTAATCCTTTCACTAATTAACGTAAAGTATTTTTTTTCTTTCGTTATCCTCGACCTTTCAAAATTCATAGTGATGTACCTTTGAAAATTCTGTGATTTGTTACTTATAGTTTCGTTCATTATTTAATATTATTATTAAATCATAACATTATTATATTATTTATTTTTCTTAATTTATTAGTCTAACAGGGTTCACCTTGGTAAGCCATGTTATACAACTACTATTATTGAGAAAGATTGAGGAAATCCAATTCTTTTTAGTCTTCTAAAGTTTTTTAATACACAATTGTCTATTTGATTTTGAATTTTTTAGGAGTAAAAATGTATAGATATATTTTAAAAACTTTTTTACATTATTCTTGACTAATAATGTGTCATTTATTTGACATTTATTCAAGTTGTAAAATATCCATTAGTGGAGATTGAATGTTTATTTATTTCTATCAATATATAAACTCTGTAAGATTTCATTAACATTTTGAAGAATATTTGTAACGATAAGAATGATTCTTTGAGATTTTATTTCATTAATTTATCTTTTTTATTATTTTTTAATCTTTACTTATTTGCATTTCGTTAGAATATTGTCGTAAAAGATTAAGTTCAAGTACTAGTTCAAATATTAAGTTCAAGCGTGTCAAACTGATATGTGGGTTGAATCTCGTTAATTCCATGATCCATCACAACCTAAAATTAAATTTATGAGGAAATCGAAATATACGGGAAATGTGATTAGGATTTTTATGTTTTACATTTCAATTTACGTGTTTGTATTAAAGCAAGTACTACGATAATAACGTAACAACAAATTAAAAAAACAAATATTGTGAAAAAAATTCTAATAAAAAATATCTCTGTAACTCGAAGATGTTATAAATGTAGTGAATCTCGTCAAAAATAAGGTCAAATAAGCTTAAACATACGTACGTTGCATCAATTCATTTCTAACCGTTTTATTTGTATTTCTCCATTCTTTTTATTAGCTTGCTTTCTATATATATTAATATATATATATATATATATATATATATATATTCATGGAATTTAGTAAAAGGCTTTTTACTCAAATTCTAAATAGAATTTCATCAATTTTCATTATTGGTCATTTGATGACCTAAATAAAAAATATAAAAAAAACTTTTATAGTTATTGATTTTTGAATATAGTTATTGATTATTGATGACCTAAAATTAAAAACTTAACGCTCAAACATCAGTGTTTCTTGAGACAAATAAAATTAATACCGCTGCAAGACGAGTATGGAAAATTCTGAAGGAAATTTGTTAAACTTAGAAAGAAGGGATTCCAAATATAAACAATTAACCAAAGAACAACGTCAAGGTATATTAGAAAAATTATTACAGCAGATAAAGGAGAATAAGCTAAAGCACGGTACAATCAATGAAGTTGCTACTGCGTTTCGAGTTTCCAGGCTAACCGTTAGTAGAATTTGGAATGCAGCACAAACTCAATACAGAGAAGGTAAAATATGTGCCGATGTTTCTTCAAAAAAGAAAGAAAGATGCGGAAGAACACCTAAAGACTATTCAAACAATTTAGCGGAAATAAAGAATACACCATTAAATCGGCGAGGAACGCTTTGCAGTCTTTCCTTCGCAATTGATATTCCAAAATCAACTTTGTTTGATATATTCAAGTCAGGAAAGTATATCAAAAGAATATCTTCTACAGTTAAACCAACTCTAAAAGATAACCATAAAATGGACAGATTGGAGTTTTGCTTGTCTAAAGTAAGTCTTGCTATTAATTGAGATTTGCTTTTTGATGATTTGTACGATTACGTTCACATTGATGAAAAGTGGTTTTATCTAACTAAAGTTAAGCGCTCTTATTACTTAATGTTAAACGAAGAAGAACCAGAGAGAAACTGCAAAAGTAAAAGATTTATTACGAAAGTAATGTTCATGGCTACAGTAGCTCGACCACGCTATGATGCACATCGAAAGCATTATTTTGATGGAAAAATTGGAATATGGCCATTTGTTTATCAAGAACCAGCTCAAAGAAATTCTAAGAACAAGGCTAAAGGGACAATAATAACAAAAAATGTGAAATCTGTTACAGCAGTACATTGCAAAAATATGATCATGGAAAATGTAATTCCCGCAATTAAATCTAAATTTCCGCCAGCATACAAAAAGAAAACAGTTTACGTACAACAAGACAATGCGAAACCCCATTTTTCTGATAATGATGCAGATATTGTCGCTCTTGGTTCTGCTGATGACTGGAATATTAAATTTAAGGCGCAACCGGCAAATAGCCCCGATTTAAATGTTCTCGATTTAGGTTTTTTCAACTCCATACAATCGCTGCAACATGAAGCTTCGCCAAACACAATTGATGAATTAATAAATTGTGTTCAAGATGCATTTCATCAATTAGAAGCAAATACTCTCGATAACGTTTTTACAACATTGCAAGCATGTATGGAGTTAATTATGTTAACAGGTGGAGGAAATTGCTATAAAATACCTCATTTAAGTAAAGAAAAACTTCGTCGCGAAGGTGGACTGCCAGAAAAATATGTATGCTCCAAAGAAGCGTACAATAAAGCCAAATCAAATTTCGAGTGAAAAAAATCATTCTTATTTAATTAAAATGTTTCAAATAAAGTTAATATAATATACTTGTCATGTACATTTTTGATTTATTTTATTTTTTCGCAAATGTACGCCATATTTCCGGACAACAAAAATCGCTAAAATGTATACCATATTTCCGGACGGAGGGAGTATTTTTTTACATTTGCATTGGATTATCGTTTTGTGTCGATTTCATTTCGATAAAGTCGTTCTCTGTCGTTAAAAAGTGAATCACGCTTATGTTGAGTATTTTCGGTTATATAATTACTACATCCATTACGCATTGAATACATTCATCACAGTTTAACTAACCGTTGAAATTTTCATCGACATCGCGAACTTAACATACAACTTTGTTAACCTATCTTTGAAGATGAGACAATTCATGCATACTTTTTGTTAAAGCCATATTGGATTGGAAAAGAGCCATTATTTTTTACACAATATGTTTTTTAACTAACATGTTTGCAGAAAGCAATAACGTAAATGTCCTTTCTCAATTCGCCTTCTAAAACAAATCCACTTTTACAGCAAACGATTTGCCTGAGATACATATAGTTCTGATTAAAATGATCTCTTTCATCATAAATTCTAACGATAGTTTTAGGGTTTTAGTTAAATAATTTGTTTGAATTTTTATTTGTGACATATTTTGATCATCCCAAATGGCAGTCTTTTCTTTCAGTAGATCATCAATTGTACTCACTCATTTTTATTGATTTTTAAAATCTGGAGTTTGAAACATTTCTTTTTCAAAAAACTTTAACTTTTTCACATGATTTGTCATTTTCTATACTTAATGGGGATTATATAACATTTTAAATTCCAAGTATCAATATGTCTATTATTAACACATCTCCAACATTTATTTTAAAAGTTTTTGTAAATTTTTAAATGATTTAAATTATTTTATTTTAAATTTTAAAATAAAGAAATCAATTAATTTTTTTTAAATAATTAATATTCATTTCAATTTCAACCATTGAATTTTTTATTAAAACTTTTTAAAAATATTTGAGTGTCAATTTTATAATCTTTTTAATCTTTACTTTTTTGCATTTCGTTATGTTAATTTTATTATCAATTAACAACATTATTTTCAATTTACTCTCCATCTGATGAAAGGATGTAAAAAATATTGGTCAAGGAATCAAATTGATTTAGATATTTATCTCAAAGAAAATTGTAGAAAATCTTTGACATTTATATATGTATATATATATATATATATATATATATATATATATATATATATA
>MQRK01242570.1:14195-26111 GCA_001938485.1 Girardia tigrina | reverse complement strand
TTGTAGCCATTCTTTTCTAATCTATTTTGAAGGTCGTTTAAACCATCGTCCACATTCCCATATGAGGAAGATAAATTCCATACTCTATGCACTAGTCCATTTACCATAGTTCTGTTATAGTTAGGCTCACAAAAGTTTTTGGGACCACTGTATAATCCAGTATCAGTGGATTTTCGAAACACCTGTGTACTGTAGTTCATCGATATTCTTTTTATGAGGACGTCCAGAAATTATATACTGTTAGATTTTTCAATTTCACAAGTGTATTTCATGTTTGGGTGTAACCCATTCATAAATTTTAAAAACTCCTCAATATCACCCTTATTTTGGAAAATGAGAAATATATCATCTACATATCTCGTGTAGAGTAAGGGTAAAGGTTGTGAATTTTTTCTCTAAGCTCTGTAAGAAAATTGACGCCATTAATGGGGTCTCCCATAGCACTATTAATGGCCTCAATTTTCTTAAGAAGAACGTCTCCGATTGTCGTAGAGAATCTGCTTTTCATCACACGTTACAATTCGGTCCAAAAACTGATCATTCTTGTTCCACAGAAGAAGTGAAAACGATCCCTCAAAATGACGCATTTTTTTGTCATTTAATTCATATGGAATCCATTTATCCAGTTTGTTCGACTTCCCAATGTCACGCAGATGGTTTGAAATTGTTCCTATCGGGACATCTAGTTCCTCCGCATGCTCTCGAACTGTTGTGTGGGCATTTGCTTCTACTAGAGCCTTCAAATTTTCATTTTTAATAGCAGGTTTCCGTCCACAGCCATCATCATCTTTGAGGGTCTCATCTCCTTCTTGAAATTTTTTGAACCAACGTTGTAACATACGTACGTTTGTGGTTACATCGCCCAATGCTCCGTTGATATTACCAGCGGCCTCCGATGCTTTGTGGCCAAGTTTGAATTTATATAAAAAAATTGCTCGTAACTGCGCTTTTTGCATATTGACAACTATTTAAATAAACACGTTATTTTAAAGTTAATTTTTAAACAAAGTATCATAGAAATATAGAGTTTTTCATAAGCTTTAAAATTATGTATAAAACATAAATAAACGATAAAGATTTATTTCAAAACATGATCAAAAATCAGGACCATTCAAAAAACGAAATTATTTTTTAAACAGCCTAATATAAATCATCTATGAATGAAAACATTTGACATTACTTTTGGCTATAACTTATATTTTTATTGTGGTGAGCAGTTCAGTTTATTTTTCCATTCTTTTTATTAGCTTACTTTATATATATATATACCGTGCAATTCATAAGTCGTCGTCTTAAGATATGGAACTATACTGTGATGTAATGTAAAACTTTTTGAATATGATATAAATGTATTACGACATGGTTTTTTATACAGTATAACTTGAAGACATTAAAAAAAAGGTTTTACAATAATTGTTCAAAATGTTCACCATTTTTCTGCAAACACAGATTGCATCGTAGTTCGTCTAGGTTCAGATAGTTATTTTCAATGGCGTAAACTCGATCTTTAACGTAACTCCATAGCCAGAAGTCAGGTATCGTCAAATCGGGAGACCGAGGTGGCCATTCCTGGGTCCTCTAAGATCAATCCATCTTTGTGGAAAATGTTCATCCAGCCACGTTCACGCTGCAATGCTGAAATGCCGGGGTGCGCCATCATGTTGATACCAGTGTTGCGTGTTATTCCAAACAAAAGGCAGCAACTTTTGATTCAGAACGTCGACATATCGTACCTGGTTCATTGTTTCATGGATAATACTGAAAGTTATTCCAAGGTCGTAGGAAACAGCTGCCCAAACAGTTAATCCCGGCGATTTCATAGGCACACGAATCAAACGATGTTCATTCTCTTCAGAATAATAAAAAAATTTGCTTTCGCACATGACCATTAAGGTAAAACGATGCCTCATCAGAAAAAATAATTCTTCTGCAAAAATTGGTGCAATTTTCGTTTATTATCCAAGAACAAAATTCAATTCTTCGATCTGGGTCATCTTCTGTTAACTCTTGTTGAAAAGAAAACTTGAAAGGCTTTACCTTTTCTTGCTTGAGGTAACGATGAAAAGAACTCTGCGAAGTACCAAGGACACGTGCAACCCGTCGTTGATTTGCAGTATCGTTTTCTTTCACATACTGAACAACACTTTCCTTCATGTGTTCATCAGATGGTCTTCCTGATCGCGGTTTTGTTGACAAATTCCCCGTTTCTTCGAATTTCTTCTTCCAATGCTGAACAGTTGTTCTCGGTGGCGGTTCACGTTTGAAACGCTCTTTAAAAATTTGACATGCTTTTGTGCAGCTTTCATAAATTGCATGACTAGTGATAAAAACTTTATCTTTAATAGAAAATTCGACATAGTTAGGCATTAAGCGGAAAAAGGAAGTCCGTCGAAGTTGGCAGCCCAAAGAATCATCCACTTCTTCGCCATGGGCATTCACCTGGCGATTTGAGGAACATCGTCGTCCGGGGAAATCCAAGCTTTCGTGGAAGCTGCGTTCCTTATTCCTCGCGCATAAAATTGCCTCTCATCAATAAAGACGAGGTTTTTCTGCATGTTTCCTTTGTCCATCGCCTCCGCAATTTTCTGGCAGGAATTCACTCTGCGTTCTTTATGCTCACCAGTTAGGTTGTTTGGGATCCAAAGAAATCCAAGGTCTTTGTGAATGATGTCCGTAATCAGCGATCTTTACGCATCAAATTTCGTAGATAAATCTCTAATAGACATTCGAGAGTCAGCCAATAATTCAGCCTTTACTTCGTCAACTAATTGCAGTCTTTTCTCGGTTTTTGGATGACCACTTCCTTCAATGCGATCAAATGATGTTCTCGTGCCATCTTCAAACTCTTTCATTATTCTTTGAACTTGTCGATTGTATTTTCCCCACCTGTCGATGTAAGAAGTTCATGTGTTTTGCTTCCCGGCATTCCATTTATTGTATTAAAATTAATTAAATTCAATAAATTTATACAATACATAGAAATAAAGTAAATAATACATAATTATATATTATTTTTAAAAACGACATTTTTTAAAGGACAATCTGTATTCTAAGAGAAATGTGCACACAGATTTTATTACTTTGCAATAGTATTTATTTTACCGAATCAACTTTTCTGATTATGATGAGATAGTTACCGATATCTTGTGAGATTCTAGGTTTTTATTAAGTATCTTATCCTGAATAATCTAACAAATGTTTACTTGTTATTCTTAATTGATATCTTGATTATTTCTATTTAACTAAGATTCCTTTCATTATTCTTTCTTTCACATAAGAACCGAAAATTGTTCTTTCCAATTTCGTATGTTCAAAAGAATCTATTTCATTTAACATAGTTTATTAATAAAAATTCAAAAAGTGATGCCGAATTAAAATTAAAATTTTAACTCCAAACGTGATTTTTAAATGTTATTTTATTGATTTCGGCGCATTACCCTCTTTAGACTATACATCTTTAGACTAAAATTAATATTAGTTTTGTAGCCTTGATAACAATGGAACAAATATGAAATCAATAATTTCATCAGGTTCTATTTGAAAATGTTCAACATAGAATTTGTGTGTGAAACCTGAATATTAATTTTTGATCCATTAATAAAGCCTCACATCTCACTATCTCCCAATAATCTCCCAAAATAACACAGGTTTTTAAAGTTATTTTCTTTTACACTCTCATTACAATTTAGTATATGTTCAGCGAAATTTCTCCCACTATCTAATCATTTATACTCTTTGATCTGTTTGCAGAGACGACGAGAAATCTCTAAAATATATGCGATGTTACACTCATTACAAGTATGTTTATATTTTTGAAGTTTTCTTTTTGTATAATCTTTTTATGTAATTAGTATTGTTTAATTTGGACTGATTATTTCGAATGGTCGTGATAAAAGGTTAGGCTTTTTTGTAAATAAAGTTTGTAACTAAAGTTCTGATCTGAAAATATATCTTTTATATGTATAATCACGACCATAAAAGAAACGCATCTTATGAAACTACAATAAATACTTTCATCGGGTTCAAGTTATTCATATTTGTTCTCAATTTTCAATATTAAGCCTCATTTCTAGGACTAAATAAAACCTATTTGTTCGGGGCTCCTGTTCTAGATCCTCCTATTTAAGTTCTTATACTAAAGATATTTTATATAATTCTATTTAGTTTTAATAACAATCTTCAATGACCAGTTATAGTCAAATAAGTAAAACTCAATATTTCTTGAAGAAAAATATTACGATATTCTAAACAATTAACATCGGTTGTACTCATTTATATACACTAAGTAAAATAAATATAAAACAACTTATAAACATTGTGTATTGAATTTTAACTAATTTGTTCGCTATCAATTGCAGTTTGAGAAAACGACACGTTAACATATGACAAAGATAACAACAGACAGCCAATCAAAAGCTAATCTAGGAGATAAAACTTCTCACACTCAATGTAATTCATAGCCTTCACATCAAACTGTAAAAAGTCCGTTACCTTATAAAGTAAGGAATGATAGTATGAACATATAATTTTCTCAAATGACAAGAAATTATATGAATTGAATTGATCGCGTTTAATGTATTTCAACTTAAATTTTGAGAAAAATGATTCATTGTTAAAATGTTTTTTAAATAATTATATAGTACCGTATAATGCATTAAATTTAATACATAGTGTATATTGTCATGATGATGGGACTGTTATCTCGAAATTATTATTTTATATTTATTGAATTAAGTGTAATTGTCGCCCTGGTCCCAGTAAAAGATTTCTCCTCAAACGGTCTTTGAATTCTTCTTAATTTCATCTACAAAACGTTTTTCTTAAAGAACATGCCAAAGAAATAACAAAATATGAATGTTTTAACAACTATCAAATTAGTAATACTAAAACATTCTTACTAATTATTCCCTATTTATTTGATTATTTAAAAAAATATTTTTCAATAGTCAAATTATTGGGTTTATTTGAAAAACAAAGTTATAATTAAACTGATCGAAAATCCTAAAAATTTAGTTCATTCATCACGGACTAATAAGAAAACAAAAGTTTCAGATATTTTCTTGTACGATATTGTAAATAACAAAATCTCATCTTCAACAATTCTTCCGCCTCATCGGCTGAATTATCGCCGAACTGGTGGTAATCTACCACGAAAGCACTTGACTGAAATAATTAGATTTATGGGTGACTTTCCCATTCACTGACAGAGGATTATCGAAGACTTAATCCTTGGAAAATTGAGCGACTTAACCCAGCTTGAGATGGAGAGCCATGATATTACAAATATGCATTTATATAAATTCTTCAAAACTTTAAAACAAGTGATTGGGTTATTTAATATTATCTGAAGTTTATTTTTTATTTATTAAAATAATATTTCGATTATTAAAAATAAAATAAGATAATTAGTTCGTAATACTTTTGTCCTGAAACTTTATATATAATTATAAACTTTAAATAAATTATATTTTTCTAAAGAACGGGTTTTTAAATTTTTTTTCACAGGAATTTTTTGTTGTTATGTATTACGAAATATTTATTGACATTTTAATGTCTTTCGAAAGCCATTTTTTACTATAAAAATTTTTCTTTTTCACTATTTGTACTTTTATATTGTATTAATATTTGTATTGGTATGTATGTAGTCTTATAAAATTCCACAAGCTTAACAGTCATGACATTAATATAGTAATCACAAAAAAACCTTATATACGTATTAAAATCATGAACACCATTAAAAAAATCAAATTTTTTTGCAATATATTTTGGTGGATTTTCCAACATCTTCAGGCTGAATTAACAACAATTTTGCTGCCTTATATATTTATGATTACGTAATCATCTTGCGTAATAACAAATTGAATATTTTCAACAAATTGGAAGAGAGACTTGTTTGGACATTAATGGACGGATTAAGTGATTTAATCAATAATGCCTCACAAGTAACTCGTTCCCAATAATTTTTAAAATTACTGCACAATATTTTAAAATTAGTTGTTTTCACCTCCGACTTACAACCCTTCATGTGTCCAGCAATATTATTCCCACTACCCAATCGTTCATGCTCCTGAATCCGTTTACAGAGATAACGAGACGTCTCTCCAAAGTATGTGGCGTTGTACCCATTACATGAAAATTGGTAAACCAGTTTGAAACAGAAAACTTAAAAGAAAATGAGATTTATTGCTGAAAATACTTTGAATTTTGTAAGATTTAGAAATGATTTTTAAATTCAAATTTTTACTATCGATTGATTTTAAAATAGACGATTTAAATTTTTTATAAGAATTGAATAAGGAACGATTAGCCTATATCCAATATTAGAATTCCTATTAGATAATTTATCGAGTTTTAATTCGTCTTTAAAAAATTAAGTCATTAGGATTTATTGTCATCAATAAGGTTCCGTTTAAAATTGCATTGCAGTCAAAAATGACCGCTCCGGCATTCTAGCATTAATTTATGACAAAATAATTTTAGTTTATGAAAAATGAATTTAGTTTATAAGAAAATGATTGTGTAATATAAAATTCCGCAATTCCGGTATCGGGATTAGGAAAATGCCAGGATTTGGAACCCCTTATCCTTACACTGGAACTCAGAGGAAACCAAACGTTTTAATTTCGAATCCAAAAATTTTGCAATACAGTATTGCGAATCTCAATAAATGAGATCAAGTAAATGAGGTCGGGATCCTGGTATTCAAAATTTATATAACTTTTTTCAAAAATTTAAATTATTCGATATCAAAGTGAATTAAAATAAAATCAATAATAAGACAAAAATTTCAGAATCTATTTTATTAAAAATTGATTTTAGTTTATGAAATAATTTTTTTACTTTTTTACGATTTAGTTTTATGATTTATGAAAAACACTGTATAATGTAACAAAATTTATTTGTTTTTTCAATTAAGTTTCTTTGCTATTGGCAATTTTTGAAATCTTTGTTTTTAAATCAAAGTTTACGAAAACAGGGAAGTTGTCTTTCGGTGAATATTTTTTCTCAAAGAAATGGTAAGATGATCTAAATTTGTAACTCTCTGCTTATATGGACTGTTTACATTTTTAACAGATGTCTAAATCATGGGAATACTTTAAGAAGATACAAAAAGATGATGCCAAATGTTTAAAATGCAATAAAAACATTTTAACCAAAGGTAGTTTGACCAAGGGCCTAATCTCATTTGCGCTCTATTAAATTAAATTGATCACAATACGGCCTCTACATCTTCTTCCTTGAGTCAATCTGTGTTTTTTCTGAGAAAAATGATCCATCAAAAAAGAGAACAATGACAGATTTTTTTTAAAATGAATAAAGAAACATTAGACGAAGTTTTAGCTCGAATGGTGGCAAAAGATGGAATACCGTTCAATATCATTATTACTTCGAAAGATATCCGATCTTGATTGACCGCCAGAGGTATCTCTGTTCCTAATTCTGTTGAAACGATTTATCGCAAAGTTATGAACTATGCAGAAAAATTGAAATCATCATTAGAGAAGATTTGAGAAGAAGGTGTCATTCGAATGAGCGTTTTTCATTAAGTATTTATGAATGGTCTGGTGTCAATAATAAGCGATACATGAATATAAATGTGCATATGTCAGATGGAAGCATGTTTAACCTTGGCGTTTTTCGAATTAAAGGATGTATCACATCAGAAGTTTGTAACAATTTTGTTTTGAAAGAGTGTTACATTTTGGGTTGGATATACGTAAAGATATCATTAGTTGTATGACTGATAGAGCATATGTTATGCTGAAACTCGGACAGTTAATGAATTGTGAGCAGCAGCTCTGTTATGCAAATGTCCTTCCTTTGGCTGTTTCTTATACTTTATATCATAAAAATATGTCTCCTTGTCTCGCTCAAAAAAACGAAAATATATATAAGAACAGCAGCAGTGATGAGCTTGAACTTTCCGATGGTGAATCAACATTTTTATATGAAGATGGAGTTACGATGGATGTTACATTAACAGACTCGACAAACGTTAAGTATATTCTCACTTTTCGAAACGCCATAAAAATGTTCGCGATGTTGTGAAAATATCTCGAAGAAGTCCTGTTTAAAATGAGAGGCTTCAACAAATTATCAAGGAAGAACATGGAATGGAGCTATCTCTTTTATTGTATATTAAAACCAGGTGGAATTCCTTGGTCGCTATGCTTGAAAGATTCCTTCTTGTGAAAAGCTCCGTGAAAAAAACTTTAGTCTGTTTGAATCCAGAAATCATCTTTAGTGAATCAGAAAATAACACACTTGAAATCATTTGTCGAGCTTTGAAGCCAGTGGAATTGATAATAAAGATCCTGTCAAAGAGAAAATGTACTTTGGCGACGGCAAATGCTGCTGTTCGATTCGCATTAGATGAATTAACCCAATAAAAGTCAATTTTCTCAGGTGACTTATCTACTGAGTATCAGCAGAATCACATGGCAGAAAGGTTAACAGAGATATCTTTAGCAGTAAAATATCTTAGTTCTGGTGGACACGTAGATACAGCTACCGAAATGAATGCCGTGAAGTATGTACTCATCAGCCTCGCTAACAAATTGAATGTCGTCAATGATTGTGAAAATGGAAACGATTTTTTAACTGAAGAAAAGAAGTCAAGGAAAGAAGTCTTACTGAAATGTGACAGTGCGTCAAATGAAAAGTAAGAAAGAGGAAAGACAGCATCAATAGAATACCAAATTGAAAGAGAACTCGATTATTTACGCGTCGTTGATCAATGATGGAGGCTTCTTGAAATTTTTTACAAAGCTCTTATGAGCGTACCTCCAACAAGTGTCGAGGCGAAAAGAGCATTTTCTGCGAGTGGACTGTTTTTGACAAAACTAAGATCCCTACTCTCTGATAAAGCACTATGTAAACTGACTTTTTTACGACATTATTTCCTAAATTTTCAGTGATTATAGTGTAAAATGTCTTAAATAAATAAATATTTTATGACTTTTAGTTGTATTAATGTTTCTTGTTTTAGATTTCAAATAAAATATCAAAATTTTAATTAAAAAATAATATATGTATATTAAAATTAATAAAATTTGAACGAGATTAAAAATTAAATTTAAAAAATTACGTAATTCCGGGATCCTGGGATTAGGAAAAAGCCGGGATTTAGAACCCCTAATTGAGATGTTTGAATCATCGATAAAATAGGTATCATTGGAAGACCATCTTTATGTACCTTAGGAAGACCATAAAATTTAGCAGGCTGGGAACCAGTTGCACAGAAGTTTTTTTTAACTTCTTATCTATGTAACCGTTTTTACAAAGTTTACTCAAAAGACAACGTAGAAATTCCTCATCTTTCATCTTCCTAAAAACGGCCGAGATCTCAAAACAACATCCAAATCAAATCAAATCAAATCAGATGGAATATCAAAAAAAGAAAAAAAACCCATCAATGATGGAAATTTCCCATTTTTACGAAAGTTATCTGGAGCGGAAAATTGAATGATTGACCGAACATTTTGCTAGTCAATCAAAAAAAAGTAAACAATTCAAAACTAATTACAATACGGAATTTAATTCCGATGAATTAATTGAATTAAATAATAAAAATCTTTATTCATTATGTCTTTGATTCAGAAATAGAATTTTTAAGTTTTATTTAACAATTACACAGAAAATATTATTTTTAATGATGATGATGGCTGGACAACCGCTATTGATAAAAATAAAAAAAAATTGTAACAGTAGCGGTTGGAAAAACCAAAAATCAATTAATAATCATGACATTAATAATATTGAAAAAATTAAAAATAATAATAAAAAGTAAACATTTTCAGATCTATTTAAATCATCAAATAATTACAATAATTCAAAAAATGGAAAAAATTTTCCTCGAAGAAATCCTACGGGTTTCCGCTCGGTAGAACCCGAAATGATTGGGGCGGGCCGTGCAGTCTTCAATAAGCTGCGTATAACTTTGCAAAATAATGCTAAAAATATTGAAAACTCTAACGATAAAATGAATAACTCGGAAAATAATGAAAATAACACAATATTATCTAATGATGTAATATTATATGAATCTTCTGAGACCGTCGAAACACCGTTAGTTATCTAGAAAGCGAAGTATTCAGGTCATGATAGCGATAACCTCATTCATCTTACACCGGCTGCATCTGACTTGACTAAGTCACTATTCTTTCTGCCACCAATTCTTGCAACAGATCGTGATATTAGAGATAATTTTGAACACGCTTTTGATCTGATACATGACCAAATTAAAAAAACAATCTGCTGCAGTTGCCAGTATCGTAACGGCTGAAAAAAATAGTAATTACTGATACCGCAATTAAAACTTTGGAAAAGATTCAGAGATATAAAATTTTATCAACGTTTATAAAAATATTCTCAGTGTTGCTGAGGGGATAGAAAGAGTAAACAACATCCCCCGCGGGTTCTTGGAAAGAAGCATTCATAACACATATAGCTCCGACTGTCTTCTCTTCGGCTAAATTATATGTGAGAGATGTCACAAACAGTGACATGACATTGCAGTTAGGCTACTGTGTGACGAGATCTCGTTGGAACTTCATGACTCTCTAAAAAAAGATAATCACAAAGAAGCCAAAAATAAAATCTACAAAACTCTAAAATTACTAAACAATCTAGATAGCACATTTAGACTTAGAGATGTTGATGTTAATTTAAAGATTAGGTTACAAAATATTGTCAAAGAACATAAAATCACTTTATGAAACTATGCAATTGTCAAAAGTCTATTTTCGATGAATGACATTAAAGTTTCCTCTGAGAACACTATCAAAAAAACTGTCAATATAAAAAAATAATAATCGCAATGATGATATAAAGATAAATAACTCTATGTCT
The DNA here is from genome assembly GCA_001938485.1 of Girardia tigrina. Taxonomy (NCBI): domain Eukaryota; kingdom Metazoa; phylum Platyhelminthes; order Tricladida; family Dugesiidae; genus Girardia; species Girardia tigrina. The sequence goes on along the minus strand of MQRK01242570.1, from coordinate 15,260 downwards.
AATGACGCAACCAGATTGGTTCTACCGACTATTCCTACTAAATGTAACAATGCTACTACGACTACGGGATCCGAAAGGACTGAGGGTCGAGTAACTGTCATCGCCACATTTGCCAATCCGGTTGACCTTGATGATAGTCTTGGACTTGCATCTATCGTGTCACCGGTCGACCTAACAAAAGAAAACATTGTTAATGACAGTGATAGTGACTTATTCTCGGACGCTTCCAGTGTGTTTTTGCGATTTATAGCTCCAAATAATAAAAAATATGCAAAAAAACTAACAAAAAATTGACGGGATGGTCCTACAACTTTGACTGTTGTTGAAGATGCAGATATGCCGCCAGATCCGTCATATTGGTTTGATAACGACGATATAAATACCTTCTTGGAACACATCAGCATCTCAAAAAAGTCTCTGGTTCTGCCAGACTTTGTTGCAACTAGGTTGTTTCATGGAGAAGACGATTTAAATTCAGTCTTTACTGGCTTTAATACAAAAAAAAGAGTCCTGTGTAGTTCCAATCAATTACAACAACACACATTGGCTTGCACTGTGCTGTACGCCGGAACACGTGTATATCTACGACTCACTGAGTAACTTGTCGTGTGAGAAGACAGTCAGAGCTCTAGTGGAGCCACTCATTACTGCCATAAACGAAGTCGTCACAGTCAGAAAAAATAAATCTTATAGAGTGCGGCTCCCGCTGAAGTTCCCCGAATGCGAGCAGCAGACCAACAATAACGATGTGGTCCTTTTGTCCACGGATTTATAGAAAGCATAATAAACGAAACAATCAACCTTCTCTTTGAAATCAACAAAGAAAACGTCCGAAAACGCTGTCATCAGTTGCGCCCTCATGTATCGGATACTCCAGCGGGAACAACTGGGGGTGGGGACATTTCAGTCACTGAGATTTATAAAACAAAGATTTATTCTAAAAAAATAATTCAACAGAAAATTAATGACTATAATACAAAAAAGGGAAACAACTATGAACCTCCGACGATTTGAATATATCCAAATGTCGAATCTTATTGATATGTTGCCGCCTAACGATAAGTG
>MQRK01242566.1:2607-12731 GCA_001938485.1 Girardia tigrina | reverse complement strand
GGAAATTGATAAAATTATTAAAAAGGAAATATAATAATAATAATACATGTGATAATAATAATGATAATAAATGATTATAATTACGAATTGGTGACATGTATTACTAAAATAATGAATAATAAATATGTGAACGGATAGTAAAAGAGCAGGACCCGTATATCTACACAGCTGTCAGTCGCTGTTGCGACAGGGACAATCGATGAGCGCGTACACACAACAAACTCGCACGTATTGTATAATAATAATAATAATAAAATATAATGTTAATAAAGTAAGAGATGAATGTAGAGCGATAATATTAATAATAAAAAATAATCATCGTCATCATTTGTTAATTATGATGATGATTATGATTATCGAATGATCGTCATCGCTGATACGAATGTCTATGTCTGTTTCTATTTCTTACGAAAAGGAAATATCATCGGACAAAGATCAATCAGAGATAATAGAAGAAGAATGAATGATGATCGGATGGATGAAGAACGAATGTGTATGGGGTGGCCGTGCGCGCGTCTCTTACAAGGGACAATAATAAACACAAGCCGCAAACACCGCCCACATCAACACAATCAAATGACAGTTTTTGAAAATGCTGTCGTGGTTCTGTTGATTCCTCGACACGATCTTCAACGACTCATCCAACAATAACACAGGGAATGAGAATTTCATAACAGTCAACCATTCGCTGAAGTTGAGCGGGGAAATCTGGAACACTTTCTGCAACGGTTTCCATAAAACGACAATCAATCACTGCCACGGACTTATCACAAATAGTATCGATAAAAGACAATAAAATATCAACAGGAAATTTAGAGAGATTGTTATGTCTCTTTTAATTGTCGACCAGATTTTATTACCCAAATTATAACCACACGTTGACGAGACCGATCTGTCGTGTCTCGCGTAGACTATTTACCTAGGCAGATACTCTGGTGGTGATGGTAATCTGACGGCCACTGACAATGTTTTATGAAATAATTGAGAGACATAGTAATGTGAGTTTAGTCGCAATTGATCTTTTTGTGAGAATGCAGTGTGAAATATTTAGCCGTCAACGTAACTAAGTCCTGACAATAGTTTCGTGGACCAAAATAGCCCGTTAAATTAATACTCAAAGAAAAGCGTTTGGGGCGTTTATAGGATCTATTTGGTTCAACTGTGATTTGATTGAAAGTGTAGATACAAGAATTTTGAGATAGAAAGATTCAATAAATTAACCCATTCGTTCGTAGTTTGGCGCACCGATATTGACGCCCATCGGACAGAAAATATTTAGGTGGATATTTAATTAAATTTTAATTTAATTTTGCTACTTATTTTGTAAAACTGAAAAGCTAAATAAGAATTTTTGGGCAGATTATGTTGTAATAATAGATTGAGGAATAAGTTCCCGCCGTTTTTTTGAATTTTTAATCAATTTTTGAGATCGGGCGATTTCTACAAAAGTCGTGAACAATGACGGAGATTATATTTGTGATTAATTTGTAGTAACTTTTTTGTTAAAAAATAAAATTTTAATTTTTCAAAAAAACCGGCGGGAACTTATTCCTCAACCCAATATTTTCAAAAGGAGAAACGCAACCCAAGCAGCGAAAATTGGTAAGCCAGGTTCAGAGGCGGATAATTCAGCCTTAAAGGTTGCAAGCGCTGTGGACAACACGTAACAACTGACCCGAGGCACAATATCGTCTTTGATAGACGAAAATGCACCTTTTACACTGCGTGGTATATTACCATTCAAATACATCCACGTGGGTTCTGCATGATTTGAATAAGCGCTATCTGATGCATGCTTGTTTGTGATCAGATCATTAAAAAGAACCAGGTAGAACTATTTCTTTAAAAGATGATTACTGTCGGTAAACTGATTACTATACCACAATGTTGTGCGCCGTAGATCTTGGTCTAAAAAAGATAATGCAACTCAGGCATAGCAATGATTATAAAGGGATGTTGTGGGACTATCAACTCGGTCAAATACTGAGAACAGTCTGCACAAAAACGGCCTGCTTGTTTAATAAGCGAAGATTATTTTTTCAACATAAAGTTATTAAAGTATTTCAAGAATGTCATGAGAGAACACCTATGACATGTGCTTAAAGAACCCTACCACAAGTCCAATCTGGCAAAAAAAATCAAAGTATTTAATCCCATTTCATGCTCATATTTACCAGTCCTAGAAAAGCCCAAATGGAAAGAGTTTCCACGTATCATTTCGATAATAAAGTCCAGCAAAATTTGTATTAACTACACTATATTGTAGTTACAGTGATTAATGCTCTGTGAACGCATCGTATTTTGTTAATAATTCTGCCCAAGTTTGTCTCATTAAACAAAATTTTGTTAACTCATATTTCCTTCTTATTTTAAACTTTTCGTTATTTTCTATCATTGTGAATCATTTATGATTGTGGGCGTTTTTTAATCACCACTTGTTTGTATGTTTTATTAGGAAAAATAAATTCTAAGAACATACAGTCACACTCCCTTAAATTATGTTTCACTAAAGCTCGTTATCTCTGATGATTTTTGCGCATCCGTGAAACGTTATAGTAATTTTTAAAAACACCAAAGGCTTCACTTTTAATTTTACTGTTGCCCCAGGCAAACTCAACAAATTTATCAAACAAGAATTCCCGCGCAAGTGATATTGTTGATTACTTTGCTAACAGCTCGTTGTATATTCTTTCTCTATTACCCATTTGTTCAGGGGACAGTAGATATGCGATCCATCGATTACACAGGTACCTTTTCCTCATCTGAATGAGATGATTTCAAGCTGCCTCCAGTGAAATAGCCAACTCAAGTGCTATAGAGTGACAAAATCCAATATAGCGTCATAAATAATAGGTCTTATAAATGATATTAGACGTTACACTGTTTCCGTAACAGTTGAACATCTACGGCTAGTAGAAAAACCTAGCTTAATAGAATTCCAAATAGATAATTATCGATTGGTTAGAATCAGACAAGCGTGAGTATAGCGAAGAAGCGTATTGTATTCTATGAATACAATAAGAGGAAGTACAATAAGAGTTTAATATTCTGAACTGCTTTCGGATAAGAAGCGTATTGTATTCTATGAATACAATAAGAGGAAGTACAATAAGAGTTTAATATTCTGAACTGCTTTCGGATAAACACAAAGCTGGTGGCCGTTACTATTGTCGATAGTGATCATGGAGGGATTCGGAACGTGGTTTAGAGACATACGAATGCCTAATTTCCCCTCAATACAGTGCGCATATACAGTCAAAATCCTTCATAAACATGGTAAAAGGGTCCTTTAGGCGCTAACTGAAATGTGTCCGTACACTGAAGACTAACACTCTTGCATCCAAAGCCGTGTGAGAGGATTAGAAGCTCGTATTTTTTTAAAGTATCCACCCGATACAGAGTCTACCTCGTTGGCCAATTCTGAGTATATGAAAAGCATTCAATACATTTTTCAATTCGACATATCCAATATAATATAAGGGTATGAGACTGGTATTTTTGTGAGTTAAAATCTTCGTCAAATGTCACATACGAGGGGTGTCCCAAAAGTTCACGGACTAAGATAATATGGCGTGGTCACGTAAGTGCGTGACTGTAACGCGCGGTGTGTGTATGATGACATGAGGGGGGAACAAAACAATTGTAATTGAGGTGAACTCTCATTGGCTGTCCATCGGCATGTGTGTGACATACGAATGTATTAATTTGTCATTTTTCTCTCTTGTAGTTAGTACGGAAGAGACAGTGAAATCTCAACGAGCAATCATCTATTTCCTCTGGAAGGAAGACACTCCCACTGCAGATATTGTGCACCGTTTACACCGCGTCTTTGGTGAAGCCGCTATGGGAAGAAGTGGGTGCAACAATTCCATGCAGGGTGTCAATCATTGGAGGATGATGAACGCAGTAGGCGACCAACAACGGCCGGATGTCAAGAAAGTGTGAAAGTTATCGAGGAAGTCATTCTTGGTGACAGATGTGAAAGTGTGGTGATTATATTGAAATGTTTGATAGCGATTCTGATGAGGATTGATCAATTTTGTAAACTGGAATAAACTTTTTGAATTTGTTGTCACTTATCAATCCACGAACTTTTGAGACACCCCTCGTATGTTGAAGTTTAGAAATGATTCTAATTAGACAGTAGGTTTAATACGGGTAATAAATTACTAGTCAATGTCAATTAATCCTTATTCCAATTATTTGTACGTTAATCGAAATCTGTAAATATTTTAAGTCATTTTTTACTTTAAGTCATTTTAAGTCATTTTTTTTAACTTCAAAGAAATTATAAACTGCAATATGATTTGATAAATCATTTTACAAGTTTAAACTCGGTATCTAAACTAGAAGCAAGACAATTAAGTATCGAAAATTAACTTTGAAAATTATGAAAAAAAAATAAAAAATTACAGTAAATTTTAGAAAAAAAATTAAAAATATTTTTTTTGAAAAAAATTCATTTTATGAAAAAAATCATTTTTCTAAAATTTACTGAAACTTTTCATTTTATTTTTTTTAATTTTATTTTACAAATTTTAAATTATATTGAAAATATAAGTTTAAAAAAATAACACATTAAAAAATAATGACAATAATTTTAATTTCCGAGAATTAATAGTGCTAAAAAATGTTAAATTATATAATAATAAAACACAATAATTGTATATATAAACAATAAAATCGACTCACCGCCAAAAATCCGACTTCTAAAATGAGGAAATGGAGCGACATGCTGAGGGTAATGGCCAGCAATAACCAAATGTTCTTCCACGGAGGCATTTTCAGTAATGATTGATTTTCAGACAAACTGATTGATTGGTTCAAGTCAAATACATTCAAATATCACAAAATTCATTTTGATAGCAAAAAAAACGTTTAAAAATCAATATTATTTCCTAACAAAAATTTCTCAGAAAATTAAAAAAACACAAATATCAAAAATTAAAACTTTTGTACAAAAATAATGAATAAGATCAATGCATCAATGAAAAAAATATTAAACTTTAAACTATATTGAATGAAATTTTATCTCAATTAATCGTTACACTCAAGTGAAATATAAATAGAGATAGTAAAAATGAAAATAAATATTGAAATTGTATAATTTTCAAGCACGAAAATCCAGAAAAAGTACCTGTTCAAAGCATTAAGCATCTCAATCAAAACGAGAACCGACAAGGCCATGGTCATTGGTTTGTGGTTGAGGAAAGCCTTACAATCGACACCTACGAATTTGCTTGGTTCAATGGCGCATTGGAGATGATGTGTCTGGAATAATCGTCGTTTGGTAATTTATTTTTCTTTCAATTATTTTCTTGCATACCAGTTGATAATACGTGACAGCAGGACCGTCCGGACTCGACAGGAACCACCAAGCGGCCGCCCCGACCGTAGCAGCACCGACATAAAATCCAATCGCCATGTATCTGAAGAACAGCCATCCGCTAATTAACGCTTCCTTGGGACTTCTTGGGGGACGCTCCATGATATCGAGGTCGGGTGGGTTGAATCCGAGAGCGGTAGCAGGTAATCCATCGGTGACTAGATTTACCCAAAGCAATTGAACCGGGATGAGTGCTTCTGGCATACCGAGGGCCGCGGTGAGGAAGATACAGACCACTATAGCGGAATTCAAGGCATGTGGACAAATAGTAATTAAGCACCTTCTCCGATATTCGATGATATTAAATAGCGAATGAATTGTTTCATGTTGTTGTAAATCGCCCGACCTTCCTCTACAGCAGCTACAATCGTACTGAAATTATCGTCTGCCAAAACCATATCTGAAGCGCTCTTTGCAACCGCTGTTCCACTACCCATAGCAATACCAATTTCCGCTTTTTTCAGAGCAGGGGCATCATTGACTCCATCACCGGTCTGTGTTTAATTCACTCAATAATTTCATTACAACTCTCGATATCGTTTTAATGTCCGATTTACGAGCAATAAATAATTCATTGTTATCTTGTTTTCCATTAATCTCATCGATTAAATGATGACCAATTTGAACCAACAATTGGTGATAAAAGCAATCATAAAAATAAGCAATTGAAGAAAACTTAATAATCAATACAAATTGTATGGTAAAATAGTAAACGGTACTTGAAAATTTGAAGAAAAAATATTCATAAGTGATGTTAAAAATACGGTATTTGTGAAATGGTACAGTGAGGAATGTTGATGTTTTTGTGTAGTGTTTGCATGTTTAAATGTTGTGTCTCTCCTAATCAGATGGATGATTAATATTTTAATTCTTATAATCTGAAATTAATTTATTTAAATTTAAATATTCAAATTTTTAATTTATTATTATTGTAAGTTTTAAATAATTTTATTTTTGTAAATTTTTAAATAATTAAAATCAAATTTATGTTTACAAATGATTATTGTGAAGGACTCATGTGAAAAGCTCATTCCTTTAAATTTTTGAATAAATAATTTTTATAAATAATATTTGAAATAAGTAAATATTTAAAATCAAAAGTTGTCTAAACATTTATAATTTAAAAATATATCGTAATTAATTTTAAAAAGTTATTTTCGAGAATAATCGAATTTTAATAAAAATGCTTTTAAATATTAATAATAAAATTTTTAAATATTAAAAAAATAAAACGTTAAAATCTTTATTAATTAGAAATGTTTCACAAAAAAAAGAAATAACATTAAACTAATTCTAAAATAATAAAAAAATCATTAAGGTTAATTTAGTAAAAATATGACAACAAAATTTTTATTAAATAGAATTAAAAAATTTCAAATAAATAGAATTAAAAATTTTCAATTTTAAAATCACTTATCAGTTATTTATATTTATAATTTCATATTTTTATATAACCAATCTCTGAAGTATTTTACATGTACGGGTCTCCGGTAGTCAACGGGTTAATTTATTAAAGACAAATATCAAATTTGTCGAGTTTGCAAGATTTTTCAATAAATCCAATATGATTGAAAGAATAAAAGATTTTGAAATGGTTTTGAAAAAGGTTGCAATGTGAGGCTAAAATGATCAAGGACGATGCTGAACTTATGAGACGCGAATTGAAAGAGAAAATTTTCTTTGGAAAACGGAAACCGGCATGGGCAATTTAGTATGAAAACGGAAATCATTCAGGACTTGATTGATGACCAATTTGACAAATCGCAAGATTATTGATCCTTCTATATTGAGTACTCTGATTAAAAAATTCAAGCTTTGTGAATTGATCTTGAACAAATATCTACGAACTGCTCACCCACTCATTGATAAATTGATTAGAGTATTGAGTTCCTATAAATCTTCGTCGACCATCGATCTTTTTAGTAATTATACTCAAAATGATTCGGCAATTAATAAACATTTAAAATCAAGTGAGTCTTTCCCAAATTACCTTTCAGAAATTTACTCATATTTTCAAGAATATTATATGGGTACGGAACGTGATGAAATTTGAAGTAGGATCAGTTTTCCATTGCATTTATCGCATGCAAGAACACGTCTTTTTAATGATATTCCAAGAACTAATTGAGGATGGCACAATTCATTCAGAAATAAATTTGGTAATTTGAATCCTACATTTAAAAATTGTATGCAGAAAGTAAAATTTGCAGAAAGATCGTGTGTTCAAAAATTCCTTATGTGGTTTTTATCGAAAAATTAATAGCTTTTTTAACAGACCGAGTCAATAGGAATCAAGAAACATGTATTTTGGAATTGGCTGCTTTTGTTTATTATTAAATAATCTTTTTCGGTGTTTTTTCGATGTTTTTTTCGGATTTTCAACGTGCCATGTTGTCAAAGTGTGGGAAATTTTCCATCATTTTCTAGTAACACTTTTCTCATTAAATACAGAAAAAAGTATTGTAAAAATACAGTATTGTAAAAGAGAATAAAAGGACTTAAATTGAAATCTAAGGAAGACTGGAAATTTTCCAGAGGGTTGTAAAATTCTGATTGAAGGATTGCATTCTTGGAATCTAAAATCAATAAATTATTACGAAAATTATTCTAATTTTAACTGAAACTGATTGGAAAGAATAAATGAAGTAATATAGGATCATTGTCACTATTGTCCCCGAAATAGAATCAAAGTTAATAAAATAGAAGCACAATAAATAACAATTAAATAATGAATTAAAATAACAAATCATCGCCACTTTGCTCCAGAAATAGAGTAAAAATCATCAAATTATTCTTATGAATGTCAATCATAAAAATAAGCAATCGATCAATAAATTTTTCTGTGAAAATTGTAAAATATAATGGTCAAAGGTAAAGTGAAGGTTGAGAATTTGAAGAAAAAATATTCAAAGATGATGTGAGAAATACGGTATTTGTCTTCATTTTGTCGTAACACTTGTCTCGCCAAATACCCTAGAAAAAGCTTGTATTGTAGAAGAGAACAAAAGGACTTGTAAAAAAAGGGTTGTAAAATTCTGATTGAAGGATTGTATTCTTGGAATCTAAAATCAATAAATTATTACATCCTCCTTTTCGAATTTTAACTGAAACTAATTGAAAGAATAAATTAATTATCATAGCATCATTGTCACCATTGTCCCCGAAAAAGAGTCAAGTCAATAAAATAGAAGCACAATAAATAACAATCAAATAATGAATTAAAATAATGAATTCAATGAATATCAAAGTAACAGAAATCGAAGAGTATTTACCATGGCTGATATTTCTCCGTCCTTTTGAAGATACTCAATAATTTTGCTCTTGTGAGCCGGCTCAACTCGAGCAAACAAACTGGCATTTCGAACGGCTTTCCTTTGTTCCGATTCCGACAATTGATCGAATTCTCTTCCGGTGAATGATTTTCCTTCGGTCGATTCGTTTTCTGAGAATACACCGATTCTCCGGCAAATGGCCTCAGCGGTGGCTTTATTATCTCCGGTGATGACGATAACTCTAATACCGGCATTGCGACACGCTCGAATACTGTCCAACACTTCCGTTCGGGGAGGATCGAGCATGCCGACAAGACCGACAAATGTCATATTCGACTGGCGGAAAAAAGACGACGATTGTTATTTGACAAAAAAAACAGAAAGGCGCACCTCGTATTGATAGAATTTGGTGGCGTCAGTAAAGTTCATTCGTTGACGTGAGATGGGTTCATCTACACAAGCCAGTGCCAAGCATCTCAAAGTGTCTTTACCAGTCCCATAGGCGGCCACCTTTCTCATGATTTGGTCTTTCACGGCGTTCGTTAATTCAACCCTTCCGGTACTTGTGCGGACATATCTGCACCGGTCCAATATTCCTTCTGGCGCGCCCTGGTTTCATTAAAAGATTTAATCAAGAAATTGTTGTTGAGGCGCGAATAAAATATGCACCATGCGACAAAAACAGTTGAAATGGAAATATTTAAATACCAAACCGATGTGCAATAAATACCAAAGTGTTTATTTTTTAAGTTATCGAACGAGAGAGAGATGGAGAGGGAGAAGAAATTAGAGGAAGTTGTATTTTTATGTGTTTTGAAAATTATTCATTAAAATAGACAATTTTTCAGTTAGAAAAATTGGAATTTTTTATGGAGATTTGAAGAATTTGTGAGATAAAAGTCGGTGGGAAGGAAGAGGGGCAAATAGTTCGTGAGAAGTTGCTTTCATCTGTTCATTAATTGCTCGATTTTTTTGTCAATTTTACCAACGATGTTGTCATTTGTGTCGTCTGTAAGTGATGCGAAAAGATAACATTCCGATAGTTATTGCTCGCTCTGTTAACCGAAAGTACAGGGTGACGCAAAATAAACTCCAAAGTACTTTTCTATTGGATATTTTTATCCACCTACTTTTTAGCGCAATTTCCATACTGACAATTGCGATTATTAATTGGTTATTTCTGTGTGGATGGATGGATGGATGTGTGTCCGCAGCTTTAAGTCGAGGGCTAGTTCCAAAAGCAAATATGTTAAGCAAGTTCGGAGGATGATTGTGGGCCAAAAAATTCTCGGAATTCCTTTATTGATTTCCTGGAAAAGCCAAAACACCTCGAATAAATGCAGTTTTTTGCCTATATCTCGGCAACCAGACCACTTTGCGACTTGAAACATTTACCAATCGATTCCTGCAATAATTTAGAACAATATTGCCGAAGAAAGTTTTCAAAAATATCCTTTCGTTCGGTC
>MQRK01242560.1:63341-77532 GCA_001938485.1 Girardia tigrina | reverse complement strand
AATTAATGTTCTTAATAATATCATTTCAACAAGTAAAAATTTTAAAAAAATAAACTAATTAAAATATTAAATTATTATATTATAATTATTTTCCAAATGTTTCTTTTTATTTCTACGGAACATTTCTGAAAAAAATATTAATAATTACAAAAGAAAATCTTGTTTTCGAAAAATGTATTTTAAAAAATTATCAAAAGAGATATAAAAAATAAAATATCTAAAATAATCGGATTGTTTTGTGATTTATTAACAGATAAAATGTATTTTAAAATAAATTTAAATTCAGTTTGTTTTATTTAGATTTTCCAAAATCAATTTTCTCAGATATTGGAAAAATCCTTTTTGTAAATATTTAACTTCCGGTTTATGGAAATTATTTATTCGTTTCACTAATTTTTTTAATACAAAATAAAACGTTTTTCCCTCAAAAATGACGAATTACCGATTTTGAATTGATCGACACAAAAATATTTATTTATTATTTTAGTTATTTTAAAATTATTTTTATTTGTCTTCAAATATTTAATGTTTTTTTTCAAACGAAATATTATTAGAAAAAATTTAAAACATTTTTCTATAATTAAAACAAAAAACAAATAAATCAGAAAAATCTTTATGATTATTTTTTATTGTTTTTCTCTTCTTGTACATCAGTAAAACAATCTCCTCTTGACGTTTTAATGGTTGAACAAAATACTTTTTAGTTTTTGTTTCTCTTTTGTAAATAAACGTAAAAAAATAATAATTTTATCTCAGAAAGTTTTTTAAATATTAAAGTAGATAATTTTAAAAAGATAAAAACAACGATAATATTTATCTTAAATATTTATTTTTTAAAAGTAAATAAAATTTATTAGATGTCAATACCTATATGATAATAAAATTCAAAAATAAATGCCAATACAAAGAAAATATTTTTAATACTTAAAAAAAACCTTCATATTTGTTTTGTTTTGTGGCTTGGTTTTTACCTATTTTTGAGGGTCTCAGTAGGCAAGTAACCTGATGACGCTTATCTCTTTTCCATGTATAAATGACCGTTGGCTCCAAGGAGTACATCCTGCCTTTGTCAGATTTTGGGCGGTTTAGTCACCATATTTTTTAGGAAATTTTATTTCCTATCTTTGTTATTTTTTATAGTTTCTTTGTTGATAACTTTAATTTATATTTCTTAAATTTGTCTAAGCTCATCTTTTTATTTTGATACAAACAAACAGCGGTCTCACAACCTTTGGAACGCCCTATCAAGTCCCGGAATAAGAGCGGAGTTATGAAAAACAATACAACAATATACAATAGAGCTTTTTAAATATACATTGTAATTTCTTTTACAATTCATTTAAGCTCTAATTGCAAATTTTCATATGATTTTTTAAACTTTTTTTTTAATTGAGAAATCTCAAAACGTTAAAAAATTGTTTCAATTCAAATAAATTTCAAATTACTAATTTCTCTCTCAAAAACTTGATAAAAGGAAATTCAAAAAAAGTAAATAATAAAAAGTAAAACAATGGCCTAAATCTCGTTCTAATTGGTTGACCAATCAGAGTGAGCCATTTTATTCACTACTCACTCGATTCTTTTTAGCACCAACAGTATTGGCGCAGAAAAACTGGGCCTGGTAAAACTCAACTTAAATGACTCGGTAATTGAATCAATGAGTCTTCGTTAATAATTGCTAAAAAATGATTAATTTTCAATTTTTATTTAATTTTTTTATTTCATTGTAATTGATTTTATTTAATTCTTTTTTTTAATAATAATTATTTAATTTTCTTTTAAATTTCTTTCATATAGATATGTAAAAACATCTTTATATATAAGCATCAGGAAACACAATTAAACGATTAAGAATCAGTGAATTGTAATTTAATATAACACAAAACGTTAAAACAAGAAGAGAAAATATTATAATAAAGATAACAATAAATAATTTATAATTTTAATTCCCAAAATATTAATATTTCGTAAAAAAAATTTTATTTACAATTTTTACATGTTTTTTTCAGTATTATACTCACAAGAGGACTTAGGAAATCGAAATCTCAGTTTAAGGTTTTCTCAAAATTTATCATTATAATCAATTGTCTGATAATTATCGATTCACTCAAAACTGTTTTTATGGAATTTTATTTGTACTATTTTTTGTATAATCTCATAATTTAATTATGAGCATGAGATCCCACAAAAATTCACACAAATAATATATTGCATAAAAACAGATATTGTTTTCACCAAAATTCAACAGATCGAATTCGCTTTTTGATGTGCATAAACTCATTAATTTAAACATATTATTTATCAAATTTCACTCTCATCACAAACATTTTAGGTACTCACTTTATCTCTATCACATTTCCAAATCTCATAGACAATTTTAAACATCTTAAAATTTATAACACTATACACTATGCATAAACGGTTCTAGGACAAAACATCACTCGGACAAAACATTACTAGAAGAAAATATCACAATTGCCAAGTATTACAAATGAAATTATTGCAATATATTTTAAAAGGGTACGCGACTTTTTGGCGCCAGACTTTTTGGTGCAGTAATTTTTTTTGGTAATATGGAAACAATATAAAAATGCTCATAGTTCTTTTTTTGGTAATATATGTGTAATATTCGTGTATTCCAGAAGTCGGTTTCCAAGTAAATTTTTAATTCAATTTTGCAATTGATATCAATATTTAATATGAAAAAATATGTATTTAACATATAAAATTACCTATTTTATGTGACAAATATCAATTTAATATGATTAAATATCTTAAAAATACAATTTTGCAATTCATCTTGCCACCAAGAAAGACGTTTAATAAATATGAATAAAAAATTTACATTTAGAGTCTATTTTGCATAATAAAGTACTATTTTTTCAAGTTTAATTTATATTTTTTCATATGAAATTGAAAATTTTTCATATTAAATATTGATATAAATTTCAAAATTGAATTAAATTTTTTTAAAAAATTGCCGAATTCGTGTATTTAGTAACCGACTTGCGGAATACACGAATTCGGCATAACATATTGTTGGATATAAATAATTGATCTTCGATTGAATGGAATAATTCCGAATGAAATGATTAACAAATTGAAAAGGATTAATTATTGAATAGCATAAATCCAAAAGAAAGGAATAATAATTTTTTTAATAACAAAATTCAAACCTTTTATTTACTTTTATTTTTTTTAATCAATTTAATTATTGTTATTTATCCATTGTGATATCATTACGCATATATATTACCAAAAAATGGACTATAAGAATTTTCATATTGTTTCTATACCGCCAAAATAATTCTAGCATCAAAAAGTCCAGCGTAAAAATGACGTCGTCAAAACGTCCGGCGCCAAAACGTCCTGATTCCATTTTTAACATTTAAAATCTAAATGTTAATTGTGAGGAATGTTTGGATTTAGTCTTCCCATACCAAGATGGTTGATTAATATTTTAATTTTTATTATTTAAAACTAACTTAATTTAAATATAGATTCTATATGTTTCAGTACCCTAAACCCTAATCCAAACTCCTAACCCTAACCCTTAAATAAACTCTATTTTTTAAATAAATCGTATGTTTTTTGAACACCTCATCAGCCCACACCACAGGAAGTGTGGAGTACGAGCGTGGAGGTCACAGAGTGTTGAGAGTAAGCATTGAGATGTTTCGCTGAGTGTAACTGCCGATCGGTGGGAGAGCGGAAGGCCACAAAAAATAGATATGTATTTGCTGGTCTTATGTTTTGTCCGGTCACCATATAAATAGAATATTTTTACATTTAAATATAATTAATTTTTTTCTGGTTTGTTGTTCTGTATCTTTCATCAGAGATGTGTAAAGAGTGACTTAAGTACGTGCGTGCTCATCTCTTTCTTTTTCAAAAGCTTGTTGAGACACGCTTGTGTAATATCATCACACATGAATGGAAAGTTCAAAGTAAATCACGTTCTAAGAAGATAATATTTGGAAACTCACACTTAAAATGCCTGATGTTGAACATTTTATGAGAAACTCATGAGGTTTTCCTTATCTATTTTGCAGAAAAAAACAATCAGACTCATTTCTGTATACTAATATGATTTTGTGTCCAAATTCCGACATACTTGTTGAGTAAAACGAGGTATTCAAAGATGTGTTTCTCGGACAACGCACCAATCTACAAAAACATAGCTTCCATGTGAGCTCTAGAGTAATGTCACTTTGATCTTTTGGACCATTCTATATTGCTTCCAATTATTATTATCTCTTTATGTATATAAAGAAAACTTTTTGTAGTAAATATTTTACCTATGCTTAAAATCTGAGGGAAGAGTTAAATGATTTCTTATGTGATAAGTCCATAAATTTCTTCAAAAAGGCATTCTATGAAAGGATATAGAATGATAAAAGTGAGAGAATGTTAAAATATGATGTCTATGTTTATATGTAAAAGTTTGGTGTTTCTATTCAATTGCTTACCTAGGTTTTCATTGACATTTTATGTTCGGTCACTTTTTTATCAATTTATTTTGGTCTAAATATACTTCCCAAAGAGAGAGGAAAAACGAAAAAAAAGGTAATAATTTTAAAACCTTTTGTTCCTTAAATATCAACAATTTTCATTATTAAAAAAATATGATATAAAATTATTAAAAGTACAATGTTATTATTGCAATGTAAAATTTAGATGTGTATTTAGAAGTGCCTTTTCCTGAAATCTTTATCATGTATCCTTCAAGTTCAGACGTCAACGCCAGGTTTTACGGCAGGTAACATGCTCGAGTGAACTTAACGCTGGTTGAAAGTTACTCAAATCTTGTTCTTCAGAAAAGCGCTTTCTTTCAATAAGACAACGCAAAGTCGCTTACCTCAAAGAATACCAAAACAAGATTGAAGAATTTGATGTATGAAAGTTCTGCGTATCTAGCTTTTAATCAAAATATTGTTAAGTCTAACAACTGGTCCCTTCCACAAATACATTATTTTATGACAGTAACTCATTTAGCATGTTAAAAAATTGGTTGAAATCTGTCAAAAGATTTTCCATTTAATGCCGACAGAGAAGTAACTAAACAAGATCCAAAAGTAATCGTTAGATAATCCTCATTTTTTATAAAATATTTTTATGATTTACTTATTGCATATGAATCACAAAAACGGATTAAAATAAAATTTATTTCTCATTTTTAACAATATACTAAAGTTAAACAATTTTATATATAATTTGTGATTTTCTAAACTTTCATATGGAAATAATTATATTTAATAATAAAGAAAAACATAAACATTTTGTGTATATATGTACGTCTGTCTACTGAAAAAAAGTTAATGTTTAGTGTTACTAATTTTAAGAAATGGATAAATAAAATTTTGGAAAATTATAAAACAAAACATTTTAAAAATTAGTTAAAATTACTTATAAAAATGAAAAAGTCTCAAAATCTATTTTTTAATATTTTTTTTCAATGTTAATAACTTTTCCCAGGAGGAAAAAAAATTTATGAATAAATTTACTATGAATACATGGAAATTGTAATAAATTGATTATTTAATTAAAAAAATTAAAAATTATTTATAAAAAATATTAAATGCAATTTAAATTTTTTTCAAAATTTAACTAAAATATCGAAATCTAAACTTTATATAAAATAGATAACATGAAAAATTATTTTTTGTATGTTTATAAAATAATTGAAGATTTAAATTTGATAAAAAAATTTTGATGATTTTATTTTATAAAAATATTTGCTGATGTAATTTATTTAAATTTAAAAAAATAATTATTTTTTTCTACAAGTTCAAAATATTTCATGGGACTTTTTAAAAAAAATAATTATTTAACAATTTGTTTATTTAAAGAGAACTATTAAACAAAATTGACAGACTTAAGAAAAATATAATTATATAATAGAAAATATAATATTGTTTTTTTAAATAGAAAATGTTGTTTGAATTATACTTAATTATCATAAAAAACACTTATAAAATCTCTTTTCGGATTATTTTTTACATAAGAATAGAAAATTAAAAAATATATTTGAATAAAGTAAATGTATTTTATATTATATATATTATATATTGTGAACTAAAACATTGATATCATTGAAAGAATAATTTTATTTATCAATATAAAACATTCAAAAGCAAAGAATTTGCAACTTTACATATTTTTTGGGATGAAGTTCTTCAAAATATTACAAACTTAAACTTTTGTTTGAAGATTGGATTCAATTTATTAAACACATTTATATAATTTCCTATAAATTAACTAAATTCTTTGTGAATTGTTAAGTCACACATTCTCTTAATTAAACAATTATGAAAAAAATAATATATTTATAATTTAGCTTCACTGGAATCTCAAAAGTTTTATTTTCCTGTACTCAACAAGCAAGACTTTATAAAAGTTTTACCAATAATGTGAGGTTTTATTGCTTGGTAATATACTAATGCTTCTTCATAAGAAGCTTGACTGAGTCTTTGACATTTGAAACTACTTTCATCTTTCCAAAAAATTTATTCGTTGTACATGATAATTTGATCTTTAGGCTCAGAACCTGCTAAAACTTCTAAACCATATGCAAGAGACGAAACTTTGTCGCTGAAGGCGATCCTTGCAGTGAATGGCCGTCAAACAAAGTGAAGATACACGCTGTTATTAAAGACGACCCCCAAGCTATAACAATAAAATTACTAAAAGTATCAGTATGAATAGGGAGGCTATGAGACTTCAATTGATTCAATTGGAAAGGGGATACATTTGTAAGATATCGATCTAATATGTGCTAAACAAATCAAAAATTGATTTAAAAGAGTTGAATCATGTAAGTACTTCAGTACTACAGCAAATATTTCCTAAACCGTTTAATAACCGCTGATGAAAGTTAGTTTTTGTAGTAAAACATCGATAAAAGCCTTGATTGTATACTGAAGATCAACCCTTAATAACAACATAAAATCTCTTAACCAACATAAAATTCTTGCAGTCTGTTCTTATGACCATATTTATATCTCGTATATCAATGCAAGACTCAATACGGTTATAATTAGTACTTTGTGTGAAATTTCTCAAACATTAACTTTACTGACCAAACTTGATTTTCTCGGATTTTCACCAGTTTCAACTTTGAAATCTGAATTACAACAAAAGTTTTTCACCCATTGCTCTGATCTGGTACACAATATTCAACAAAGTTAAAATTTGAATTAGACGCAAGTTTTAGAGGAATATGTCAACGGGGTCTGGATGTCTCATCACGGCACAATTCATCATATTTTTAGTTTTATCGTGGACAGCTGCAATTTGCTAAAGAAGCTAAATGAAAATGATCCGTTTTTAAAACGACTGATAACTGGCGATGAAAAATGCATTGTTAACAACAATATCAAGTGGAAAAGATCGTGGAGCAGGCCAGCTGAACCAACTCAAACAATATCAAAAGCTGATATTCATCAAAAGAAGGTTTTGCTATCCGTTTGGTTGGATTACAAAGGAATTGTCTACTTTGAACTCTTACCACCCAACCTAAAGATCAATTCTGATGTTTACATAGAACAACTATCTAAATTAAACAATGCAGTTGAAGAGAAGCGGCCCGAATTGAAAAATCGAAAAAGTGTTGTATTCCATCATGACAATGCAAGGCCATACACATCTTTGGTCACTCGGCAAAAATTATTGAAGCTTCGTTGGGATGTTTTGCCATATCCACCATATAGTATCCACCATAAAATATATATCCATATATGCACCACCTGATTACTTTTTGTTTCGATCTCTACAGAACCTATTGAATGGTAAAAAATTCAATAAAGATGATGATGCCAAATCGTATCTGATTCAGTTTTTCGCTAATAAAAACCAGAGGTTTAATGAACGTGGGTTTATGATGCTGTTTGAAAGATGGCAAAGGGTCGTTGATCAAAATGGGGAATACATTACAGAATAAAGTTATTTAGTTCCATGAAAAATTTGTCTTTGATATTCTAAAAAAATCCACAATTACTTAGTTGCTCACCCAATAATTTTTAAAATCAATATTGTATGTGTAAGCATTTTATATTTATTCATTAGCTATAATAATAATTCATTCTTGATTCATCAATAATACTAGGATTAATACAAATAGTTTTTTTTTGTAAAAGTTATAAGATACAGTTAAAATAATTTTTACTTAGTTTAAAATTAAAGCACGTTGAAGGGCTCATTTGGTGTTGAATAAACCAGCTATGCAAAGACCTATATTCGTGTAACCAGCTACCGGGAAGGTGGTAAAGCTTCATTTATCGCAAGGATATTTAAAATATTTATATAAAGATGATAATACATACCTGTATAAAAAATTTTTGAATAATATTATAAAAAAATCTCTTCATAAACCTTAAAAATATTTTTTATTAATAATTTCAAAATAATTTTTATAAAATAATTATTTGTCCAGTTTAAATAATTTATTTCTGGAAATAAAATGAGGTTTGGATTCATATTTCAATTTGTAAAAAATTCTGATATTTAATAAATACCAAAAAAATACTTAAATATAAATATAGTAAATATAATTATTTGAATATTTGTGCATAAATTTGGAATTTTTGAAAATGACAGAACAAAACTGATAAAAAATAATTTATAAAATGCCAAAAAATGTTTTAGTGTTAATATATTTTCATTTTACAAAAAAACATAAATATTTAACCCAATAAATGATTTATGCTAAAATAATGTTCAAAAAGTCAAATAAAAAATTAAAAAAAAATAATTTATCAAAGAAAATGAAAATTATTTAAAAAAGAAAATATAATAAATGAAAGTTAATTTTCGAAAAAAAACAAAAAAGGAGAAATCAAGAAGTAATTAAAGAAGCACTATTTTAAGTCTCTTGTGAACTTATGATAATACCCAAGGGAAATTTTCCCAGTTTTTCACTAAAAATTTTAATATTAATAAAATCTTTTAATTTTAATTAACATTGAATTGGAACTCGGATTTTTTTTATATTATAATTAAATTAAACTCACTTTAAACTTAATTAGTTGTTATAGAAAAGTAAATTAATGTTTTCTTTAACTTTCTAATAAAAAATGTTTATTTATTATATTTTTAAATATTTCGTAAAAAATTTTAATAAAAATAATAAATAATTTTTTATCAATATTAAAAACGAAATAATAATTTCAAAACAAAACATATGTTTCACTGAATAAATCTTCTCAAAGTTTGATTTATTTAAATAAAAAAATTTTTCAATGATTTTTTGACTTTTAATAATAAATTTTTAATAATAAATTTGGAAATCAAAAAAATATTTAAAATTTTTTTTTAATAAAAATTAAAAAATTTATAAATTAAAAAAAAACGATTATTTATTATTTTATTATTTTTGTTGTCTAAAAATATTTTAATTATATTTCCAATTTAATCATAAAAGATTTTCGATGCAATTTTCTAACGATTTTTTTCGAAATTTTTTATTAATATAATTTTTTTTAAAAGAAATTATCATAAAAAAGTTTTTAAAAAATCAGATTTAAAACTGACATAAATAAATCAGTCCCTCCCATCTCTTTTTTATCCTACTTTATCAAACTATACGATTTTTATGACAGTTTTGATAATGAAACAGCTTTTTTAAAATTTTTATATTTGTATCAGGTGCAAAAAAATTATTCAATTTAGTATTTTACAAGTTATTAAAATATAAATAATATAGTAGAAAATGAATCATTGCGTTTTCAAATGATTTATTTATTTTAATTCAACGTTATGGAAAACTTTTCCTTCAACATTTATATATTTCCAGTTAAAAGTAAAATAAAATAATGTGATAAATTTAAAAAAATAATATATTAATAAAAATAGTGAAAAATACAACGAAGAAAACTGTATCTTTTGAAAAAGCAAATTTTGTCAAGTAGAAATGCTTTCAAAGAAAATATATAATTGGAATTTCGTAACTTGACAGAATTCTTTTTTGTCATTTAGGGATAATTTTGGAGTACAAATGAATTATTTGAATTAGGAATTTAAATATTTTTATATCTCCAGTTTAATAATTATTTGTTTCTGACTATTGAAAATATCTTTTATAGCTTGGTCACAAGAATTTGCATGAATACCAGGTTGACTCAAATGTTATTCTTATTTTTATGCGACTAAAAAAATTATCATTACTAAAAAAAATTTATGACTGATTATATTATTCCTCAAAATACATAATTTTCAATGACTTGAAGCTATCTTTCTTCAAATCGCTCAATCCCATGGTGATACCGCGCAGAAGACAAATATTCGGTGATTCCTGTTTTTATATCTTTCTATGAACCAAAGCGTCTCCCTTTTAAGAAGTAAGAGAGACCAAAATAGATGCCCGCTCTAAACGCTGGGGGGAAACGACTTCGATGCTTTGCCGTTCCTGAATTTTCTGCTTAACCCTTCAAGATGTATGAGCTGGAGCATTGTCATGCTGTAGAATCGGTCTACCATGATTCCAAAAAACTGGGTAGCCAGTGCCCAAAGCATCATGAACTCGATGTAATTGTTCAGCATAAAGGTTACAAATGATGACTCGACTATCAGGAACAAGTTCCCAATGAACTCACAATTCGAACAAACACAAAATATCACCTTCTTTTCGATGCGACATTAACAAACAACTTACTGAGTTGACTGATCACACTGAAGCCATTGCTGAACTCCACTATAACTACGGAAAAATCTACTTTTCTAATCATGTAATAATTCGCTTCCAAAAATGGCTGTTTCTGGAGTGATTGAATAGTTCGCGGAAAAGATCTATTCGACTCTGGACTTGAATATTTGTTAATTCGTTGGGAAATTGGAGTGGATTTTTGTTTACTTAACCAAAGTTAAAGAAATGATGAACAATGATGCTTTAAGAATTGGCGAGCTTCTCGGACAGCCTACAGGTGCTATTACATGGTTGTTGCTCCACCAGGGCGCGAAACTCCTCTTTGTTCATCACTCATATCGACATGAACGTTCCTGATCTTCAAGATTGGTATATTCCTGATTAAAACGACAAAACCACCACTGAGCTGTATTTTACTTGAGCACATCCCTGCCTTCCCGTTGCAGATGTCTTGACTCGAAGCTGCTGATGTTAGGCTTTTTTCTAATAAGGTCGTGATAAGACACGAATTACTGCTTTTTCTTCAATCATTCTAAAATGTGAAAATGGGAGAATGAACTTTAAAGATTTAACTTTTAGTTTGATTTACTTTTTATGGGCTTTAAAATGATACCAAGTGCAGCATATAATTGTTAGACTTAAATGATCTAATAAAAAAATCTTTAATTCGCTAAACAATATGAATAACGTTTGCCTCAACGTGGTACTAATTATCTAGTTTCATAAATTAGAATGATCTTTTATTAGTCCTACGAATAGGAGTGTATAAAACATCCAAATAATGTTTGCTTTAGGCGTGAAGTGGGAATTAACTTCAAGAAAGTAAGAAGTTATTGAAACAGTTGATTAATTTGGAAATGGATAAAGATAAATGTTACAATTCGTTATAATTAAATACCTGCGTAAAAAACCAAACGTTACTCTAGGAAGTCTTCGTTTTATTTTACCAGTCGGTTGTGGAAAAATTTTCCGGACTTTTAGATTCTAAAATGAAATGACAATTGAACTATAACGAATCAATAAAATTTATTCAAATTTTAACATTACAAAATTTTTTCATACTTAACAAAGTAATAATTTAATAATAAAGTTATCTCAACTGTAAAAGTAGCTGTAAAAAGTAACATCATCAAATTTTTAACCTGCTGGAATAAGTCCCTTTCTAACGTATTCTCTGAGTCTGAAAATAATTTGACATTGTCATGAAGCAAATGCACGACAACAGGGTGGTGATGCTTTCTTATTGGTGTTCACAAAAGGAAAATGTATTTGAAATAAAACATTTAAAAAAGTGTTTATGTTTTGATTGACTTTCGCAAGTTTTAATTTTGTAAATCAATAAACCAATTATGTATGTAAACCAATCTATTCTTAACGAATATGACAAAAAAATGTCAAGAATGAGGTAAAAGATTGTACAATAACAGTTTAGCAGAACTGTTTATGGGGCGCGGAACTTCTCGTTCGCTTACTTGATAAAAAATTTTGCATACATTTTTGCATACATTTTGCATACAGCAGAAAAATAGTGATTGTTTATAGTTTGTTTATTGGTATATTGTTACCGATTGTAATAATGTGACTATGTGTCTCGCAATTATAATTAAGTCAATAATATATTAGTAAAATCTTGATTTGGTATGGTTATCATCTTTAATAATATGCTTATGTCTCACGATTAAATTCAATTTTAGGTGAAGAAAATTCCTTGATTAATCCAATAAACTTAAAAATTAATCAAAGAATTTTCTCTGTAAGAACAACAAGAATGAATATCGTTGTTATTAATTAAATATATATTTTAAATTTAACACAACTGATTAAAAGTTGAACATGACTCAAACTCAAAGTAGTAAAGTTTTAAAATCTAATAAAAAATACTTAGTTGGATCTTCCAAAACACATAAAATTAGTAACACCCAAAGTTAACACCAGCAAGAATTATTATCACACAAAATGTAAGTCCAGTATTTGTACGGCAGGTAATTGTAATTACAAAAATAAGCGGATTAATTTGATCGGACACAAGTATTTGGTCAATTCAGATCATAATCAAATGTTTCTTTTTTTACTTTATTTATAAACCAATTTGGTCAACAGGACAATAAACTCAAATATTCGGATAATTATTAAAGCTGTCTTCTTTATTTTTTTAAACTTTGGGTCAGCAGACAAACAAAAATCAAATACAATTTAATACGTAATTTAATAATCACAAATTCGATTAATAATTTCTGAATATCCTGTAGGGATATTAATTAATTGATTTTTTTTTAATTTTTAAATTTTTATAATTAATTATTGTAGATAACTTTTTGCCCTTTTTATTAATCCGACTCTTTTTATGCTTGAATATATACATTTGGCTTTTTTCTGTTTGGAGTTGATTCCATTTTTTTCCATTATCATTTGACCTAAATTAATTTTTATCCTCTATAAACGAAACTTATTAATAGCCGATTACAATTAAACGATCAGTCAACAGAAAAAAATCTGAAACAATTTAATAACTGTCATATGTCAAACATACTCAAACAGACTCAATTAAAAAAATATCAACAAAAATAAATGGATAAAAATAAAAGTATTGAAATAAATCTACTCATTGAACAATTCAATTATATCCACACTCCCACAAACAAAAATGTACATACTACCCATAACATTATACTTCAAATTAATACCACTCTCTCAAATTAATCAAAGTAACTCAAATATCCATTCTTGTCTCTCTAAAAAAATCATTTTTTTAAAATAAGGCCTTTACAGTCACTATTACATTTTGAGGAATTACATTTCACATAATGACTGCGGTTGGTTGTCAAAAAGCTAGATGGTGGTGATCTCAGATAAAGAGCCCTGCCAAAGTGAACTATTTATGTATAACTATGATTTTGTTGCTTTAAGACAACTGATAAGTCGTACAAAAAATGTTGAGATTTTCATTTGGTTTTAATTGAAATATTAAACCATCAATTTATAGACGTACCCAAACCTTTGACAGATAATGTCTCCAGGTTTTCCCACAGACAATCCGATGGTAGCCTTGTCATGTAAGAGTCGATTTTTGAAGTAATTTTAAAATTCATTTTTGTTTGACTCAAAAAAATTTCTTTGTCAATTATTTTTTATATTCGATTTTTAGTTATCAGAAAATATAAAAAAAGAAAAATAAATCTCGTAATAACTTGACTTCATAATAACATAAATTCGTCTCACAAATTAATAAAATCGGAAAAATATCTTTCAGTAACAAATCAGTTAATCATTAAAATTCAATAAAGCAGTACAAATTTTGATTCTAGTCAGTTGATATTTTCGACCCATTCGGTCATTCTGAACACTCAACAATATGACTGTACCACAGTAAATCCTAAAATCCAGACTAATAACTCTTTGTCTGGATTTGAATTAAAAATATTAATAATGTTATGCTTTAATTATTTATTATAATTTCTTTTTTTAATTATTTTAATTTAATAATTTAGTTAATTATCATAATAATTGAATATCTAAATATTTAATTATATATATATATATATATATATATAT
>MQRK01242560.1:23416-49596 GCA_001938485.1 Girardia tigrina | reverse complement strand
GGAACCAATGAGCCAATCAGAAGCGTTGCTAAGGTGATCGCGACCGTTGCCATGGTAACCGTGACCGTTGCTAGGGTGATCGCGACCGTTGCCATGGTAACCGCGACCGTTGCTAAGGTTATCGCGACCGTTGCCATGGTAACCCCGCGTGGTAACTGATTACGTAACCATGGCAACCACGGTAACTAGTTACGACCCCCCCCCGGGGTGGTTAAGTGCCGGAGAAGCCCCATTTTTCCCCTACTAGATTTATTGAGAAATATTCGTGGATTCAATTTCAGACTTAAATTACAGCCACGCAATAATTCACTCGATCGCAAAAAGTTAATGATAATTCAAACAACATATTCTTTTAATCATTAATTTTTCTTGACTGTTTTTTTCATTTAATTCACATACAATTTTCTAAGGAACTTTTCGGTTAATGATAAACTTGGACTTTGTTTTTTCTTTAATTATTAATTTTATAATTTATTGATTTTAGTTGTTTTTCTTTTTTTTTGAGAATAAAATTTTATTAGACACTCATTGATAAATAATTTATTTTCTTCATTTCTTGTTAAATTTAAAATTTCTTTTTTACTAATTTACCATTACATCCCCGCTTCCTTTAAAATATTTGAATTTCTCCACGTTTTGTATCAGTTGTTTCTTGTTGGCATCCTCCAAACGAAAACTCATCTGGTGTAATTTCTCCACTATTGTACAGGGTCCTTCATATTTGTCTTCTCCTTTATTCCGAACTTCTTTCTTAATCCGAAACTTATCTCCAACCTTAAACATGCGTACTGGTGTCGTGTCTATTTGTTCGGAATTAGTTCTCATCAATTGTTCGTTATTTGTATACCACTTCTGGCGGTCGATTTTCCTGTCAAATATCACTTCTGTCGGGCTTTTCTTCATCGTTTTCTGTCTTGTTGCATTTAACGCAAATTCCACTTCCGGTAGCATTTCTACCCAGCTCGTTTCCATTCGTTCATTTCTAACCTGAATGTGCTCTCTCATAGTTCTAAATTGTCTTTCGATTATACCGTTTGCGCTATGGTGGTATGGACTCGAGAATACAAGTTGAATTCCGTATTTATTCATCAGTTCATGTACCCTTTGTGATTCAAAACTTTTCTCACAATCGGCATGAATTTCTTTGGGTGCTCCGAATTTAAAAATCCATTTCTCCAGAATCGTCCGCATAATGTTCTCTTCATCCTGTCGTTTGATGGCTGACAAAACTATATATTTGCTCCAGTGGTTGGGATAAAACTGATCCTATACAATCAAAACTGGCGTCTGTGTCCAGGATGAACGGTTTTGAAAAATCTGGAAACTTGAGCTTACGTGAAAGCTTGTTTCAGTTCATTGAAAGCCTGTTCGCAATCACCCATCCATGTCAATCTGTCTTTCGTCGCTCCACAAAATCCTTCTAATATCTTGGCTTTCATAGAATAACCCTGAATAAATCTCCTATAGTAATTACAAATCCCTAAAATACTCCGTAGTTGTTTGCTAGAAGTAGATCTCTGGAACTCACTGATTGCCTTTTTTTTCTCCGGATCTTTGTGTATTCCTCTTTTATTCAAAACATATCCTAGAAACTTCACTTCGTCACACAAGAATTAACACTTTGCCGGGTTCACTCTCAACCCGTCCTCTTCAATTCGCTGTAGTACTCTCTCCAAAATTTGATAATGTTCTTCTTCCGTCTGTGTTGCAATCAGTATGTCATCTAGATATACTGAAGTTCCCTTACTAATCGGTTGTAAGACTCGCGTCATTAGTTCCTGGAAGGCACCGAGTGCTGCCGCTATTCAAAATGGCATCCGTTGGAAACAAAATTAACCACTCCTATTGGAAAACGCCGTTTTCTCCTGCGATTCCTCCTCCAGCTCTACCTGATAATAGGCGTTTCCCAGATGTTTAGTTTTTTTATTTTCCCGGATATTTAGTTCCGTGTAATTTTTCCATAAGTTCGACCATGTTGGGCATGGGGAATGCTTGTTGTTCTGATATTTGATTTAAATGTCGGAAATCCATACAAATTCGGATTGAATCTGTGTCATTCTTCCAGACACACACCAGTGGCATTTTGCGCGGTGAATTGCATCTCCTGATAATCCCATTTTCTTCCAGATTCCTTATAGCTACCTTCAGCTTGTCCAACAGGTGTTCTGGCTGTCTCCTCGGTTTGATGTTGATTGTTTTCCCGGTGATTATAATTGTCTGCTTTATTCAGCTAGTATTACCTATATACCATTAGTTTGTCATAAAGACACTTTAGAACTAAACTATCACTTTATCCAGTTCATGCTTCCATTTTGTGTTCACATATTTCCTTGCCTTAGACAGTCTCTGCTCTCCCGAGTTCATGTCACCAAATTTTACGTCTAGATCGTAGATCCGATGTGTCCTATGGAATTCCTTTCTTTCTATCTCCTGCAACCAACGGAGCCCTATCATACAACTCTTTTGTAAATTATCGCGTCCCGGTCAAATGTGTCGCCCACAGACTCCGACCGCATTTCGGATCGGGAAATTCCAAATACATCGGCATGGATCGTTCTCTGGACTGGTCGACATTGGACATCAGGGATCGTATTGTGCCGTTGCCAAGTACGAGTAGTCGCCTATTGTTGCGAAGATTCGCGATTGCGCGATCAGATATTTTCGATAATCGGGATCAACAGATTCCCGTTCGAATTCCATCGGCAAACGACCGATAACAAATCGATAAAACTAAGACGATGATCCTGTTTTTCCGAGCATTTATTCTCTGGCATTTTTACATTTACCCAAACTAGGCGAAATATCCAAATCGATCAATGTAATCGAAATAAAAAATCCCAAACGATTTCAATCAATATATTTTTTCAATTCAAAAAACTTCTGTACAACGCCAATTATTCAAACAATATCAAATTAAATTATTCACAGTTTTTCGATAATTATTTTTCTGATCAATTTTTTTAAAATTTTTAATTGAATTAAAAATTTTCTTATGTACGTCTGAATTTTTCTCAGCTCAAAAATTTTAGGGGTCGCAAATCAAATAAAGAATTTTTTTCAAAATTAAAAATCAAAAAATTAAATTAAATATCACTTAAAAAACTCTTAATTGGTTGCTGCTGTTGATACGATTTAGTGAACACTACACCGTCTTATCCTTTGCTTTCGCTTGTCATTTCATAATGTTTGCGTATGACGTCTTTACTGATTCGATTTGTTTTCTTTCCGCTTTCATCTCGTCCATCTTTTTTATTATCTTCTGTATCTCTTCTTTTTCCATTGCATCTCTCATCATTATTTCCTTCAGTGTTTCGTCTTCGTTGTTGCAATGTAGCAACAGATACTTTTAAATTTCCTCCAGTGTCCACTGAACGTCATAATTTCCTCGGCCATTTTCTTCGTCTTCATGAAAAATTCAGTTGAACTCTCAGTCGTCCTTTTAAATTGAACTACGTTGCGTAGAACCTCAATTTGGGACTTTTTTTTTACCTTAAATGCTCCCCTTAATCGGTTCTCGATGCCTTTCCTGTCTATTAAGATATGATTTTGATAAATACATTTAAATATCATTTTACACAAATTATTATAAAATCTTTCTTTAATAATAACAATTTTAATAATAACAATTTAAGTATTAAATTACTTTCATTTATTTTTAAACTATTATACAACACTGCCTACTTCTTTAGTGAATGTGGAAGAGAAAACTCTTGATCATCTTTGTACATGAGTATAAAATTATCAAAATCATATCTTAATAGTTCAGAATTCTTTGTACGTATTATAAGTATTTGTGAAGGTTTGCTCAATGAAGCAAGAGTAAACAAGAAGAGAGGACATTTTAATAACAAATAAATTCGGAATTATAATTAAAATCAGTATCATTAAATTTAATATTGAATTTTAACATTATCGTCAAAGCTCATGTAACATCCGCCTTTAATATGAAAGGTACTTTAGAAATGAATTTCAGGTACTTTTCATATCTTCTAAACTTAACGAGAGGATACACTAAATAATGGCTAACCAACTCAAATAATCTTACGGGCTACTTTGGAAAATAATGATAACTCCTCGGCGCGCATTTAAAATTGAATTTCTTCATATTAGATTTTAAACCACTAGAGATATAAATCAAATAAATTCTGAAATTTTTGTTTACCTAAAGTGTTGCTAAGCAAAGTTGATTGTAATGTTTTTAACATAGAATATTGTGAGTGTGAAAATAGAGTGTTTCTGAAGATTGGTTTTCGTTATCCTTTTTGATATAAAAATATTATAAGTTTTTAACTAGATAGTGCGATCAACTAAATCATTTAAAATGTACATTCAACTATTGGAACTCGATTTGACTTCGAGAAGGGAATCGGGTTTATTGATGGATTCTGATGAAAATTAACGAGATAATGAGACACCGACGAATTCGACTTTTATTTCGAGTTAGGAATTGATGCATTGTATTGATAATAAAAAAGAGACCAATTTGATTATTGATATTCGAAATGATCGATTTTGTCAAATGCAACAAATGAAATATCGGATCTATTTCAAATTTTCAAAAATAAGATTACTTAAAAATAAGATCTTACTTCCAAAACACATACAGTTCACAATATTGAGTTTCCTTTAAGATGCGGATGTCAAAGAGCAGTATATTAAAAATCATAAATCGATTGACCAATTTTTTATCGATTAAACCCCTGAATTTCCGATTTCAAGCTTCAGTCTGATGACTCACATGTGGCTCAAATCTTAGGAGCTTATTGACTTTGAGTCCTGCCAGATTCATGGTAAGAGTCAAAGTAGAAGAATATATACTGCTTATGCTGTTGTCAGCCCAATTCAACAGACAGGTTTTACTGTGAAAGGTTTCCCAGGGATATTACGTAGAAATATATTTTAATAGTCATGCACAATGATTCCTAATCATTAATGGATGAATTGTTAAACACTGTGACCATTAAATTTATTTATTATTGTATATAAATAAGATATGAAATATGATATGTTATATAAATGTAATATTTTCGATGTTCGAAAATATTACTTGAAGATCTAGCAATAGAAAATATTGAAATAATAAAGAACAATCATTTAGTCTATACAAATGATTTTAGTAAAATTGAAAATAATTTTTGCAAGGTAGCAATCAATTTTGAAGATCTTAAAGCAAAATAATCAAGAAATGGGACTGAAAATAAAAGTATATTTATGTGCTCTTCTTTTATTGGTAAAAAGTAAATTATCAAGAGACAAAAAGTGATGCTGAAGAAAAAATGAATAATCAAAATGTACATTAAAATACTTCGATCAAGAAATATTCTTCCAATGAAATAAACTTCAAAAGTTGTAGTGAACTCAATAAGTTGAGAAGTAACTAAAAGTTAAAAATAAGAAACGAAATACCAATCAAGAAAATCAGCAATTTGCTTTGAATAGAAAAGAACAAAAGAACAACTGTCTTATTTTCATTATTTAATCTACTCTTCGGTTTTCTTGACGACATTCTTTAAGTATAGAAATATATAAATTATTTTAAAAAGCAATATTGCACTTTTATGATCTTATTGAAAATACAAAACTTTTTAATTATTCAATCGTTAAGGTTATATTTAAAAATATTTAATAGAAAAATTGAGTGTGATGATCGAACATTAATTTCCGGATCCATTGACCTTATGAAGAAGGCCTCACGCGTCACTCTCTCCCAACGACTTTTAAATTGACTTAACAGAATTTTCTAACAGAGACGTTGAGTGTAAGGCTTGAACATCAATTTTGAACATTAATTATTCTTTACGCTTCATACCATAATAATATTTGTCTAAAAAGTTTGTTTGTTTGTTTTTCGGTCACGCTTTCGAATGGGAAATTGCGGACGAACCGGAATGAATCCATTTAAGGACCTGGTCAATCTAAATAACCAAGTATCAATACAATTTAGTCGATACTGCGCCTTCGTCAAAAGACACCAAGAAGGCGATGAAATCGATCAAAATCCGTACAAGTCGTTAAATTAATACTGATTTCGAATAATGACGATTTTGATAATTCCTACAAGGAATTTCGTAAAACTTTCTATCACTTATTTACTAATTATATTTCTAAATAATATTATTAATAAAAAAAATTTTTTATAAAAACAACCACGTTTTTCAAGCATTACCAATGCACTAAAAAGAGGAAAATAATTTTTTTCTAGACATGTGAGAAATTTTATACCGAACCAAAAACGTGGGGCGGATTTCTGAATTACTGCTATTAGTAACTGCTATTTCCTCTTTACTGCTTTTTAGTAACAATCGATCATTTCTATGCCCCAAAACGAAAAGATTGCTATTTAATACAGTGTATAAATTTGTAGATAATCGTAAGTGGTTATTTGCAAAAAAATTAGAAAAAAATATTTTTTTTCAAAATTTTTTTTATCAAATTGTATTGTCATAGGAAGCAAGCCTGTATAAAAAATTCAGCTCAATTGGATGACTGAAAGTGGTCGAAAAATCAATCGCAAGATTTGTTTCAGACAGACAAACAGACAAACAGACAGACAAGAAAGCAAGCTAATAAAAACGTGGTAAAATAAATTTAGGTTACATATGCAAAATTTCGTTATCATCTGATTCACGGTTTGTCGATCAAGCTCAAATTTTACTATGATAATATTAGAAATAGAGGAACAGTGAGTGAATCCGCGTAAAGTTGAGATAAATCTGCATAGTCCACATTGAGACGGTTCTGTCTGTACAGTGCGTTTGCCGAAAGGCTCCGGGAGCCGATTTAACCAACCGACTGTTACATCAACGCAGAATTCGAAACAATAATTATTATAATAAATACGATTTAAAAATTAAAACAGAAACTTTCAAAGTCGAATATTCAGCTCCCCCGTCATATATGACGGGTCTTTTTCTAGTACCATTATAATCTACTAATACTTTATTGAATTTAAATAAAATAATATTTTATAATTATTTAAATATTTATATACTTTATATAAATTAACTCAACCTATTTTAATGAAAATCCTTTTAAAATATACTCATAATTCCAAATGGTTTCTTCCATCAAAATATGATATGTTTTTTAATTAATTTAATAAGTTGAATTAATTAATATTTCACTGTTTATTCTATTTTTGATTTTATTGTTGATAATAATTAAATTTTACAATTTATTATAAGAGAATTTTTATTAAAAAAACAATATTAATAATTAACTTTATGATTATTTTTTACATTAATTAATTATTACTTTTTTTAATTATTTAGATGAAAAACTTTATTAATTTAATTTGATTTTATTGAGTAATTAATTAAAATTTCATTAATTTTAGGTCGTGTTCATAATTATAAATATGGTTTTGTTTCTCTGGGGACCAAAGACATCTTGCGAGAAAAAAGACATCAGAAACGATATATTTTTTGAGAATATTCTTTTTTTATGAAATTAAGTTTAATTATGTCTTTGATTATCTAAATTAAGAGGAATGTTAAGACAAATGTTTCATATGTACATTTTATGTTTTAATGCTAAAAAATAAGCTAAAATTTAACATTATAGACCAGAAGGCCTCATCGATATGCTCATATTTATATTAAAGAATATTATAAAATTATAAGCAGAAAATATAGAAAAACATTACAAAAATAACGTACTTTTAGAAAATTAGTTTTATTAGTTTTTAATATATCATTTGAAAGTGTTTGTTGACCATTTGGTCTTTTTAGAGTTAATTAAATCCCTTTAATAACATTTTCAAGAACAGTATCTCGACTTTTTCTGATCTAAATATTGAATATTAATGAATATCAAACATTTTTAATCTTTAAGTAATTTATTACCACTGAGATGGACACGTTAAAATTTAAATTTATGAGGTTAGCCCTCCAGGAATGAAAGAATATTAATAATACTGATTTATAATTGACTTAACATTATAGGAATTTAATAATAAGAAGGATTTTTGATATCAAAATGAATTGTCTCTATTTTACCACACTTTACCAAAACATAACTTTATGTTTTCAGAATTGAGAATTCAAACCTTATTTAATTATACCATAATTACAAAACTTGAAAGGGTCAAAGTTTTAATCTGTCAGTTATTATACAGAGAACAACTATAAAATCGATTTTCTTACTCATCTGTTGTAAGATAAACCATTCTGATCCCTACAAATTTAGAGTTTTAAAATATGACTTGTCCTGCTTAACTTACATTACGTGTATCCATGTATGTAGCGCTAAAATATCAATACTTAACACCTTTTCTTCAAGATACAAGCAATGTTTTGATGTTTTAAATTTCTAGTCTAAGGCAATTTTTTAAACATTTACTTTATGATCTAGATGTCTAAGGTGAGAGATCATAAAATTATATTACCTTATATAATCTTCTTGTGCAATTTTTAATCATACTTTCGACAGAATTTCAATTTAAAGTTTTAAGAAATTCATGCGTAAATTAACAGTTTCAAAAATATGACAACATTCACAAATTATGTCAGACTTAAGGCAAGCTTTGATTGGTCAACCAATCAGAGCGAGCCACTTCACTCAATCACTTGTTCGACAAAAAAATTTGGAATACCAACTCGATTCAATTGACTCTATAAGTAATGGTTTAAGTGTGTTTCTTTGTTCGTTTCAACGAATAAAAGTCAAAGCACTTTTTTTTAATTTCATTTTAATAATTTAGAAATCTATATTTTAATTAATTTATTTATATCTATGTATATGACAATAAAGTTTTCAGTGATTGTCATTCAATAAAAATGTAGCATGAAAATGTTGATTTGAATAGTCTATGGGTAAGGAAAGAGAGTAATTTATAAATAAATATAACGATAGATAATTTATTATTTGAATTCCAAAACACTGATAGTATAGATTTAGACTAAAAGAACAAATAAAACGTTTGAATATACGAAAATAAAATTAATTAAATTAAAGTTTTAAATTATGAAAGAAGTTTGTTTTTTGTCATCAAAATGTTATTTTATATTATTCGTTTTATTATTTCTTTTTATTTAATGTGAATGTAATAATGTTAATATGGTTTATTGTCCTAGATTAACACAGAGGTATTTATAGTTTTGAAAGTGCAAAGGGCCTTGTAAGTAAAAAATCAAGAATAAATGGTTATAAATTATATTACATTACCTCCTGTAACATATAAACTATTGCTGTTCTTATTAAGTCTTGAATTTTCATCTTCATTTTATTTTCTTTATTAAACAATATTTTTAGGTATTTAACACTAAAAATCGAGAATCTCGAATTTTCATATATTTTTTTTAATAAAATCATTTAGTATTATGAAAAATAAATAATTTTATTATTATATCATCTGTTAAATATTTTAATAAAATTCATAAAATATTCTTATCTAAAAAATAATAAAAATATATAAGTACCTTTTATACAAAACGTAATGAGTGTTTTGTTGTATAAATATTTATTTATAAGTTAAGATATTTAAAAAAAATAAAATTTATATTTTATTGTTAATTACACACACATGATGATGATAAATAATAATATTTTGATTTAATTAAAAAAATAATTCGTTCTAATATTTTTTGCTTAATTCAAGTATTTGAATATTAATTTGAAATTTCTTAACTCATGAAAAGTAAGATGGATGAATAATATATTCAGAATTTTAAATAAAATTTTTTTTTGAAAATTTTAAATAAATTTCAAACGTCCTTCCCAAAGACAATTATCAATCCTTCCAAAAAACAATTTTCAATTTTTAGAGATACATTTCCTTTATGAATGAAAATATCGATCTGTGTTATTGCTGCTTTACTTTCATAAATAAATAAATATGATAAATTAAAAAAAATAATAATAAATTAAAAAAGTAAAAGAATTTTAAATTTTGCCACTTTTTCCTTTTTCCACCATCACCTATTAAAGGTTTCCCCTCACCACAATTATTATCCAAAATATTTATTAATCAGGTCATTCTGGTGGATTCATATGAGCAATGTCGTATAACATGCAAGAAAACATGTTTTTCGAGGCGTGTTGACGATGATATATAAACTTGCAAAGAAATGAATCAAGTAAATTTAAATGAATTACCTATCGTTTCTTCATTTGTTGTTTGGCGTGACTCCACATTACTTCTACTAAATTTGTATGAGCACCTGTGTTCGGATCAACAAAAGTTCACTAGTGGTTCTCAGTAAGGTGCAGCACTGTAGTCTGGTGTTGTTGCAATGTTTGAGTACCCACACCAGCAATCTGTTACAATAGTAGAACCAATTTTAATGCTTGATGTGATAATCCGTATGAGTGAGTCTTGATTACGATTGTCAACAGCATACATAGAACATTCAAGAGCTTATCTGCACATTCCACTACCCATTGTTGTTCTTGTGGTCTTCCTCTATTATACTTGCATTTGACAAACAATGATTCATTCACTTCCATTGTTAATCCAGGACCTCTAATTGACTTAGATAGCTATTTCAATAAACAATAGATTCATTGGATGACATATTCAGTTCATTTTAACAAAATGCCACCGTAGTCAGTTGCTTACTCAAACAGTATATGAAATACACAATTGTTTCATATTTAAGATATGTCTCTTCGAGCCATATATGAGCTTTCAATTGTTTCTGCTGTCTTATTACAATATTTTGAAAATCGTTTTTTTTTATTTTTTTTGAAATAACGCTTTGAATTTTTGTCCAAATCACTTACCAATTTTTGATGCGATTGCCTTTACGAATTTCGTCGAAATTATTTTTTAAAATTTTGGTTAATGGAAACGAAACGTTTTTTTATCAACTTTCAAAAAGTTAAGTTTTTTACTTGAAAGACGAGTTTTGTTGCTGTTATTATTATTTTAATTTCTGATTAGGAAATTTATTTTGATTTTCAAAGCAATAGTTTTGTCGAAACTGAAAAAAATGAGAATATCATCGATATTTAGCGTTCATAAAACATAAATGATGAAAAGTCTGAATATTAACAAACAGGCCCAGTACAAAACGTTCGAGCATGAAACCCGCCACTGCGTTTTAGTTGCACCGTCCGGTTTTGGTGACAACCTAGAGATTGAATGGAGCAATCACTAGTAAAAATATTTTTTGATAAAAATTGTCGGGGTTCTTTTTGGTGATCTTTAAATTTTTGATATTTTTAAATTTTCGATATTTTTAAAAATCATATTTATATTTTAAATAAATCAAAAATAATATTCGATTAATTAAAATTAAATAATTCTCTAAAATAAAAAATCTTTTTAAATTCTTAAAAAAAAGAACAGACGCATTCTTTAAAAATTTGAAAATAATTAATTGTTATAAATAATCTCTAAAATATTTAAAACCAAAAGTTTTTAAACAGTTATAAGAAAAAAATATCTTAATTAATTTTAAAAGTTAATTCCATAAATAATTGATAAAATATAGATATATAAATATATTACAAATTTTATAATTAAAATCTCTAAATTTAAATAGTGATTAATATTTGTGTATTTTAAAAATTCGTGATTTGTATTTCAAAAATAAAAATAATATTTGCTGTATTTCAAATTTGTGAATTGTATCTTAAAGTTGTAAATTGTTTTTGCAAATTTTTGTTAAAAACAAATAAAATGTTTTATTAAAGAGAAATAATTTATAGTTTAAATTATTAATAATCATTATGTTTAAATTGAATTTTTAAAATATTTTTAAAGATCTAAATTTATGCAAAATTGAATAAAAATAACATTTATATATTTATCGATATTATTATGTATATTTAGAATTTTTTAGATTTGGATTATGTAATTGAAATAGTTCCTCATAAATTTGTTTCAATAATGAAAATTGTAGTAGAAATAAAGTTTACAAAATTATGAATTCTGATTTCAATCACGAACCTAATAAAAATAATAAAATCTTATCATTATGAACAATTCATTCATTAAACGATATTATGTAAAACATTTCATCAAGAATTAAAAAATAAAAAATATCCTTTATTAAGGTATATTGCTAAGGTATATAAAAGTATTGAAAATATTTTATATGACAGACTAAGTATGGAAGTTTAGAATTCAAAGAATTAAATAATTTTGTAAAATAAATGCAAAAGTACATTTGCTTTAAGAGGGATATGAAAAATGTAAATGGCTAAAACCTTTAGAATATTCATAGTCCATTCATTATAATACACATTTTTTTCGATATGGTAATACACAAAAATGTCTTATGAACAGAATTTGTTTTATTATGGTGAGCCAAAAGTCTTTTCGTATTTTTTATTAAAAATTTAAACATAACTTTACAACAAATAAAAAACATTTAAGTTTCTAAGTAAAGGCTATTTGAATCTACAGCTTAAATCTATCTATGGGCAAGTTGTGCGATCCCGCTGTGGTACCAATCCTTGTTCTTAGAAGCGAAGAACTGGTAACACCCGTTTTCATTCCATCAAGTTGGACGCAGTAAAGGTCAGCGTCGATGGTACGACCATTTGGAACCAGCTCGAAGTGAATCATGCCTTCGAAATTCCACCAAACACACAAAAGTGCCTTCCTTGAGAAACGATCTCGTTTCGCTACCGGTTTTGCCATTTTTCCGGGGTCCAACCATTGATTTTGTTTGTCTGGATTACTGAAGTAAATCCACTTTTCATCGCAAGTTACAATTCGACGGATGAAACGGTCATCGCGCGGATTTTCAAGCAATTTTTGACAAGTTTCGAAACGCTTTTCGGCTTGAATTTGTGTGGATTGAATTTGAATTCATGAGGCACTTCTCGGCATCGTCTATTGACCTTGCCAAGAGCGTGAAGGATTCATACAATGAATGTTTGAGGAATATCAAATTTGGCCGACAATCTGCAAGTACTTATTGACGGATTTGTCTCGACAGCTTCACGAATTGCTCCGGAATTTACGGTGATAGGTCGGCCTGAACGTGCCTTGTCTCCGAGGTCAATGTCGCCTTCATTGAACCTTTTGAACCAATTTTGTGCAGTACAATTTGAGACCACATTATCACCTTCGACTTCGTAGAAAATATGAAACGACTTTTGGTTCACCCTAATAAAAAATTATTCAAATGAGTTTTCAAGACAGGAAATTCGATAAAGCCCATCCAAAGTATCACAAAAGGATATAAGAAAAAGAATACGATTAAATAAAAGTTTATTTGTTTATTAATTTACTTTAGATAAGTTATTTTATTTGCAAATTAAAATGGGAGCATTTGCATTAAAAAGAGAAAGAACTTAAATGTAGTGGTAGGGTTAACTAAATTCAACCTCAAAGATAATTGTATTTTACAATAGAAGAATAAAATGGACAATACAAAACATAGATAAATATGAAAATATTTTTAAGCCCAGAACTTTAAATTAAGTAACATTTTATTATATTTATTTATTCAGTTACATCTATCAGTTTAATTAATTTATATATTAAAATAATGCATTTTCGACAGATTACTTTGCAAAAGAAATTGATTCAAAAATCTCACTGAAAATATCCATAGATTATAAATTAGCAATTAGTAAAATATGTTTCTACAAATTAAAAAAAACAAGATCGTCTGTGCTTTTTGTAGAAAAAAAAATTTAAAAAACATTCTAAAATTCAGTTAAATCTCTAATTAAACCAATTAAACTTTTATCCAACTTATGTTTTTGGAGCACGAGAAACCTTTTGATTTTGTAAAGAATATAAACAGAATGATTCAGTAAATGTTTAATTTACATTACATATGATACGTATAATTTAAATAAATTATAATATAATATTTTTAAGACTATTACAAAATATTTTCATAATTTAATTCAATTTAAATAATAGAAGAAATAAAAATAGAAAAAGTCTAATAATATTTATTTATATATAAATTTTAATTAAATGCGTGTCAATTATTTTTTTGATTATTATCACAAATTTCTTGTTAACAAAATTAATTAATTAAAATTAATTTTTTATCATTTTACAATTAGTTATAATTCAATATTAATTAGAAATAATTAACTGCTTAATGATTGATAAAATAAGTAAGCTTTTTTGATGTACTATATGATGTATAATTATTGCTATTATTTTATAAATTAATAATGCTATTCTTATTCTTCGTCTTTTTATTATTATAACTTTTATTATTTTTACTGGGGTTTTTAAAAAATATAGAATCATTTTACAGGGAATAAAAGTATACCAGCATTTTAAAATGAAATTAAAAATCTAATATAGTAAAATATTTCCATTTATTAGGCTGGCTAATAAGTGAATACGGGTTTTCTCAATAGATAAGCTTGATAAATTTTATTATTTTGACAATTTTTTAACCCTAGAAACCCCTATGGCTAAGTCCTGAAAAGTTAACCATACGCTTCGCGAGCTCATAAAATAGTCGTAAATTCTAAACTATTTGTATTTACCGCTTATAAACAAACGTCACAACACAATATTCTGATAACTGAGTTAATTGAAAAGGTAAAACAGGAACAGAAATCGTTTTTTGTTCTTTGGATGCACAGGGACATTATCCACCTTTAATTTTAGTAAAATAGTGATCAAAAATTAAATATATACCTTACCATCACATATAGAAAACACTTCCAATACTCAAAAACAGAAAATAACAGTGACAAAAATTAATGATTTGTTTTATTACATTCTTTTATGTGATGAAAATAAAAAAATGAAGTTGATTTTTCTTTATTTTTTTCATTATCACGAAGTCCGAAAAATGAAACACGACACAATCAACAGTAAATTAAAACTATCATAATGACATAATATTCACCTGATGAAATTCGAGAAAAAAATCTATAAAGAATCCTCGCTGATGTATCAGTCAGACAGGACCGCCGTGAACTCAACAGTGAAGACATCCCGCATAATGGTGTCCACTGCCGATCGACTGTCAGATATTGTATTTGGTATTAGAAAAGCACAAAGTTTGAAGAACGCAATGAAGGATTTTATAAAATTTAAATTTTTCATCCACTGAAATTTCGTGTGGTGTAGCATTGTCTTGCATGATACCTAAGCTATCTTGTAGTTGAATACCCATTAATGTTGAGAAAATATTACGTAAAAGCCTAAGTTAGCAGTTTCAACTGGTTCTAGAAAATCCACGTATTGAGGCAATTGTACTGTAGCTTGTTTCATTTCATTTGCAAGTTCTGGAAGAATCTATCTGGTGAAGAGACTGTAATTCCTTTAGAGAATACTATGGAAGGAACTGGAGGAGAATTCAAGTTTTCATTAAATAATAAAAATAAATAATTCAAAGTATTAAAGGTGTAATAGATTTATTACTGAACATATTTTGAATTTGATGAGATCGTGATATAATTTTTAAATTTACTTCCTTGTTAGTTGCTTTTAACAATTCATTTTAAAACTTTTTAAATCCTTCAAAATAAGGTACAATTAAGTAATATTTAATATATTAATTTCATATTATTAATATCAAATTTTACTTCAATTTCTTTCTTAGAACCATCAGGAAAACTGTCTTCTATGTTTTCTATAAATTTAAAAATTAATTTTATCTCTTCGTCTCCTTTTATAAAGTTACATTAAGTGTTACATTATAATATTTTTAATAATTAAAGTCGTAATAATTGATAAATACCATATATCCTATAAAAGGAAATAAGACCTTTGAATTTAGGCGTCAAAGGTGAGGTTAAACCACATTGAAGAAAAACCTTAATTTCTTGTAATAAACGTTTTTTACTTAGTTGATTAATTATGTTTTTATTGAGTTTAATTTAAAAAAAAAGTGATTTTTTACTTTCAAAATTAAGCTTGAAATAAAGTACAACCGCATTTGCTTACTTAAAAGACCTATGTCCCAATGGTACTAACATATTCGAATCTCTTAAAACCGTTTTGTTTAAGATAGACCGAAAATTCTACAAAGGACAAAAAAAACCTTGGTGAAAATTATCCTCAAATTAATTGTATATTTTTATTATGCATTCTAAATATTTAATTTTCTGAAATTATTTTTTATTTAGTCAATAATTCATAGTTTTCAAAACTTTTTATATATTTATATTTATATTATTTTATATTCATAAAAGCTTTTATGTTTGATATTACTGCTATAATTTGTCTTTTAAAGTCGAAAAAAAAGTCAAATTCTTTCTTAATCTTTCTTAATTAAAATCATATTTTTATTTAATTTTAAAATTATTTATTTTTGAAAAATATAATAAATTAAATTTTCATTTTGTTAAATGAGTTACAAAAGAGCAATTTCATTTTATTTTATATTGTTAGTTTTATTTTTCAAAATTTATTAAAAATAATATTCTAATTAGTGAAGAAACAATTTCATCTTGGTTCAACTTATTTATTTATAAATAAAAAATAAATAATTTTAATTACGAAACTTAATAATAAGTTATCATGCACTATTGATAACATATCAAATGAAATATATAATATGACAATTAAAAGAAGATTTATTTCTATAAATTGGCTTGTATTAAAAATTTGTTTTTTACATTTGCACAAAAAAAATTTGGCAAATTGTACATATTATTAATTTATTATTACTATCATAACAACATACTTTTGCATAACTGAAGAAGCGTCCAAGTCCGATATTTTATAGAAGGGATAATTTAATAACTTGACATTTATTATTTATACTATATTACACATATAAAGTCTTTTTTCTGATACAGGAGAGACTTTTTTTATCGGTTTTCAGTGAGAATTTTTCCATTTCTTCTAATTTTGGTCATCCTAGAAAAATGTAATGGTGTTGGTCATTGATTGCAGTTTAAAGCTTTTATAGATCGTTAAATAAATGAAACATCAAATCAAATGTTTGAATTTATGAAAGAAAAATTATTTTATTAATTATATTATAAAAATTACCTTATTATATCGTAAGATAACTTTGAAATAATTTCTCTTTCATTTAATAATGAAGGCAAGAAATACTCGGATTTACTCTCAAAAACATATTAGGAATAACATTTTTTAATAGTCTGCGAAATTTGCCAATAAATGGATTATCGCTAAAGTTCAATATTACGATGAACATGTTCTTTAAACCACGAATACCTTATGGTGTCCAGCATCACATTGAAGAAATCCGTAGTTAACTCTGCAATATTCTTTCTGATTCCATACAAAACATTTCCGCATAAGTTGATGGTACATACAAATGCTTCTATTGCTGAATACCATTTGTTCCATAATTCCATAAGGAATGAAGCGGAAAGACAACTAGGAAGTTAAGTACGACAAATGTATGTGTGCTCAAATTAGGGAATCAATTCATCCGTGCCTGGTTAGTGTTATATCAAAGGTATCTAAAATATCAGATATATGAACATAGGATTAAGCCGTAAGACATCAAATAATTTCACACTTTTCTCAATGGCGTCCTAAATTTGGTGTACACCAAGTAGAATTAATATGCAGAGGTAAATATTTAATATATATTAGAAGATATTTGTTAGATCATTTTTCAAAAAAATAAACGTTGAGAATCTGTAATAAAGTAATATTAAAGTTCAATTTTATGGGTTAATATTTTTATTTTTACATATTTATTTTATTTAAAAATATTTAATTTTGAAGCTGCTTTACTTGTTCCATTTTGGATGTTACTCAATGGGTTATAGCAGTGGTAACTATAAAAAAGGTTGTGTTGTTATCTAAGGAATTGTCAATAAACACATTTTTCTATTTTTTTGCATAAATATTTTTTTGGTAATTTTTATTGTTTGATTTTAAAAATTTATCAAGTGGCTTTCGTCAGTCTTGTTCACAATATTTTATTCTAGAATGACATACAAGTACGTACATGTTGCCGACTACTGTTTTATAATGTCTTATTAGCAAGGATTCACAATAACAACTATCAATGTTTGAAAATATTATAATTAGTTTTATTAGGTATTTTAATTATGAAGTAGTTTATGTCGTAGTTTTATTGGAATCATTAAAGAAATTTAGTTTTTTCTAATGAATCTATTAAAAACCATTGGAACTGTAAAGCCTAAGTGACCAATAATGCATTGAATGAAATGAATATAATGAGACTAAACCTTGGAATCAAAAAGGACATTATTAAGAAGACAAATATGACTTTTAATATTTTTATTAATATTATAAGTTTGATTGTCCTCAGTACAATCTTTGTCAAAGCTTTTATACAATTACATCCATCTAATTAATAAATGAATTTAATGATATTATCAGAGTAAAAGAAAATTAATTAAATTGTTAAAATATTTATTTCAAATTTTATTGATTAAAAATATAAATATATATATTGTGAATAAATTTGAACAAAATTGGCAAACTATAAAACGAAAAATTTCCAACCTAATCAAAATTTATCAATTCCGACGGATTAACCGTCATCGTCAGAACAAATGCTTTTTCTAATGAAATTTACTTATATAGTACAGTTAATGATTATGTAATCAATGGTAACCAGACAATTCGACACACGTACAATTCGACACAGACAATTCGACACAAGACAATTCGACACACGTACAATTCGACACAAGACAATTCGACACACGTACAATTCGACACACGTACAATTCGACACAAGACAATTCGACACAAGACAATTCGACACAAATTTTTTAATTCAACACTTTTTTTTAATTCGACCAATAACTAAAATGAAATGTTTTCATTATTACTATACATTTTTTGAAACTCGACATTTTCAATAACTATATTTTTGGTTAGACTAATGAGTTTTTCTGTATTTAATATGAAAAAAATATCAATTTAATATGAAAAAAATCAATTTTTATTAAAAAATATGTATTTAATATGAAAAATATGTATTTAATATAAAAATATCAATTTAATATGAACTAATGTTTTAAAAATGCATTCGTTTACAATTCAGCCTGCCATATTATTTTGAACGTAGATTTGAATTTTTATATATTTTATATACAAAATCAATTTAATATGAAAAAAGTCAATAAGACGACACAAATTTTTTAATTCTACACATTTATTAATTCAACACAGTAAAAGTTAATTTTTAACATTTTATCCATTGCAAATTAACTAGCCAACGCAAGTATTTCAGTTTTTCATCATTCGATGCATTCAAATTGTATTCTTGCACAGCCATTGCAATAGCCTCACTCAATGATACATATTTTTTCTTTACAACCTCAGGGCGACCTGACAGAGCATTTGCCAAAGTCAGTATGTGACAAGCTATATCTCTT
The DNA here is from genome assembly GCA_001938485.1 of Girardia tigrina. NCBI lineage: Eukaryota > Metazoa > Platyhelminthes > Tricladida > Dugesiidae > Girardia > Girardia tigrina. Next base: position 30,375 of record MQRK01242560.1, on the reverse strand, counting down.
CCAAGTCCATCAAGCATGGTCCAAACACTGGGGTGGCTGCATTGAAATATAGCATTAAGAGCATTGTGGAAATCTTCACAACAATTTTTAGTTTTTGGTGTCTGCTCACCAGCAGAATCGAAATGGTTCCAGCATTTTATTGGAAACTGAGGAGCTCTACCAAGAGCACCCTCAATATAAGTGGATAAAAAATATGTGAGAATTGATTTTTTTCATATTAAAATGATATTTTTATATATAAAATATATAAAAATTAGTTCATATTAAATTGATATTTTTATATTAAATACATATTTTTTATATTAAATACATATTTTTCATGTTAAATACATATTTTTTAATAAAATTTGATTTTTTTTCAATTAAAATAATATTTTTATATTAAATACATATTTTTATATTAAATACATATTTTTCATAGTAAATACATATTTTTTTCATAAAAATTGATTTTTTTCATATTAAATTGATATTTTTTTCATATTAAATACAGAAAAACTCATTAGTCTAACCAAAAATATAGTTATTGAAAATGTCGAGTTTCAAAAAATGTATAGTAATAATGAAAGTATTTCATTTTAGTTATTGGTCGAATTAAAAAAAAATGTTGAATTAAAAAATTTGTGTCGAATTGTCTTGTGTCGAATTGTCTGTGTCGAATTGTCATGGAACCGTAATCAATACGTCATCAGTACGTTATTTAAAAAATCCTAACAAAGTTGTAGAGAATGCAGTTTGAATGTTTATTTTTGGATGCAAAGACACTATATATATATATATATATATATATATAAAACAATTCACATATCACTCTTTCATATAATGGGTATACCGCCACATACATTTGAGAGACTTCCTGTCATCGATGTAAGATAATCCAGAAACTTTAATAATAATTAAAGTATTAATCAGCTATCTTGGTAGAGACACAATTCCAAATAAGCTCACAACATTCGCACACAAATATTAAACATTCCTCACGTATATTCCTCACAGACATTGTTTGTTTATATGTTTCTCTTTCTACAAATCTTTTTGCAAAAACATAATAGACTACATTCGACCCAAAACGACTCAAATTTTTTTTAACGACTATTATATTTATTGATGGTGATGTAAAAATTATTATTAATGTTTCAAGAACTTGTGGAACAAAATGCTCAACGTTTCTCATTGATTTAAAGTGCTTTTTTGTTTTACTAATTTCTGACAAAAAATTCTTCAAACTCAATAACCGTTTTAGTCGGAAGAAATAAAATAATATCTGAATATAAAATCTCATTATAAATTTTGATTCAATTTCAATTAGAATTATTTACTCTCGGTCAACAAGGTGTAAATAAATTTGATTTAAAATACAATATTTTAAAATGTCAAAAAATAATAAAATAATAGTTTTGAAACATTTATTCTAAATAAAGTTGAACTTTATAAAAAAATTGTGATTTTACCCTTTTTTTATAACAATAATTATTGTTTCTTTCATTCTCATTTTCTCTATAAATAAATAAATAAATATTTTTTTAAACAAACGATTATTTTCAAAGGGCGGCATTTATCGTTCTCAAAAAAAACATTGTCCGAACTTCTTAAATAAAAAGACACTTGCAATATTAATGGCAATTTGTAACATTTCCGTACTATTCTCAAATAATATTGTTTGAATTATAAAAAAATCCATTTGGCATATGAAAAAATAGTAGTTCTAGAGTGACTAGAATGAGATAAGTCGTAGTAAAAACTGAGAGGAATGTATTTCCCAAAATATTATTGAAAAACAGGAAATAATAAGTTTTATTCGGTAATTAATGTGAGTGGGAAGGAACAAATAAAAATGATGATAATCATTTTCTTATTAATATTTTTTTGTAAAATTTCCAAAAAATATTTATAATATAAAAATTATTTTTATTATTAAGTTTATTTTTAAATTATTAATTTTAAAATACTTTTACTTTTTTATTAAAATAAAATTAAAAATGTCTTTTTATTTATTTTAAAAATTTATATGTTAATTAAAACAAAATTATTGACTTTCTTAAATTAATTTATTTTTTTTCTGAAAACTTGTTTATTCTTTTCTTTTTTTCCGTTGTAACTTTTGCCGAATTCCGAAATGATGATTCTATTGAAATATAGTAAATATAAATAATTAAAATTTATTTAGAAATTTTTATTCAAACCAAAAATTCATTATGAAGTAATAAATATTTATTTTATTATCAACCAATAATATCTTGATTTAAAAACTGATTTTATTTATTCATTTCTATGTGTATTTTTTTTAATTATATAAGAAATGTCAGTTAATATAATTAAAATTTAATTATTTTTTGTTCCTGTTTAACTGTCATTAGTAAAATTGAAAAGTTTTGAAGCTTACGACAGAGATCAGTATCTTGTGAATGGGAACGTTTATCTGATACCCGTTTATGCCAAGAAAGACCCGCTGGTTTTATGATGATTCGTAAGAAGTATTTCTATCACTGATTTTAAATAACTGTCTCTTGAAATATTTTGAATAAATAGTTTACACTAGAAAAGTAAACGTCATGTATGACGAGAAAGCTAAAATTTCATATTTAAAAGTTTCTCTTTTATTCATAAATTTTAAAATTTTAAAATATTTTTTAATCATAGTATTCCCTAGAATAAGTGATATATATATATATATATATATATATATATATATATATATTTAACAATTTTTTGCCCTTCATGACGGCCCGTAAAAAAAGCAACTGAAAAAATTTAATTTCATAAAACTTTCAATGAATATAATTAAATTTAATATTAAAATTAAGCATTTTAGAGTTTCATTTATATGATGAAATCTCTTTGCTTATCTTTAATCATGATATTTTTTTTACCTTTGAGCTTTAATTATAAAAAAATATCCTAAATCATAACCTAAAATCTAACCGTAACCATATATAATTATTAATAACGAAAACTTTCAAATTTATACTAAATTGATTTTTAGAAAATAAGTGAACAAAATCGTCATTTTTTACATAAATTAATACTTTATTAGTATTTTTATACAACGTTTCACGAAATTCCTTGAAGGAGTCATCAAAATCGGCGTTCTCCAAAATCAGTGTTATTCAACAATTTAACGAACTGTACGGTTTTCGGTCGATTTTGTCGATTTCCCGGCGTCTTTCGGTAAGTTGCTGCGCTGACAGAACCACGTGTATTCGCTCCGGTTCCTCTTCTATTTGCATTTTGATTATAGCGTGACCGATAAACGAACAAACAAACAAACATTTTTGACAAATATTTTACTTATGTTTAGAAATTAAAATAACATAAAATTCATGATTCAAATAAAAGATTACAACAGGAAAAACAACTTTGGAAGATTTTAGTTGATTAGTTACCTAGAAAACATATTTAAAAAATCATAAATATATTCAATATTACATCGGATAACAGAAACGAACCAGCAAGCAACACTCCAATAAACAATAAGTGGACAATCAGATTCAGCACACTGGGATTGAACAAGAAGAAACATAAGATGTAATAATACTTAAAATTCAGCAAAGATTGAATGTCCCCACTAGTGAGTCCATCAGAATCTGTTAATCTGAACAAAGTTTAAGACTCATTAATAAAGGATGATGAACAAATACACGGATTTTGTTAAAATAATCATAATACTCAAATACTTAAAAAATAATCATTATGAAAGTATCAAGATTTACTATTAATATTATACTACCCGAATTCATATGCATTCGGACACAAAATAATTGTTATTAAAAATTTTAAATTATAAATAATAAACAATTATTGGTATTATAGAGAACTAATTTGATATTTTACGATAATCTAAATACAATTCTAAAATAATTTGAAAAAATCAAATAAAAAGTTAAATTATAAAAACTTTATTCGCATTTAATTTTTCTTCTCTTTTTCGAAAGAATTCGGAGACTTAATAAAAAATGTAATATAAATGTAAACAATGAATTATTTTAAATTCAATAAGGATTATTAGTAAAAACACATGTAGATATTATTCTTAGAATTTTTTAGTCGATTAAAGATTCGTTTTTTTTTAAATTGTTCGTGGAAAAAAATGGATACTGAAATGCGAGTATTTATATTTATTTATTTATTTACTGCTAAATGAAAATTAACTTATTACAATTGTACAAATTTTGCAGTTAATCGACAGTGTTAAAAAACATTAAAAGTAAATATCGTCAGAATTACTCAATGCCAAAGAAATCTGGACAACGAAAGTTGACTTCCATTACTGATAACAGGTTTTTCAAGAGCTTATTTCCGCAATATCAAAAAGTAATATCAAAATAATATCAATATCAAAAGTAATATAAACTGTCTTATTGTGGCAATTAAGGGAGGTCAGTGACATAAGCCGTATAATGTTAATGAGATGTTTATTTCGTATAAAATAAACACCAATTCACAAATTCAATTCCTCTAGATTGCTTTAGTTTGAATAAGAATAAAGTAAGATATCGATTTTGTTGCTGCGTTCTGTTTTGATGAATATAAAACAGATCGGATAGTTCTCCAATTAATTATTCCACGATAATATAATTAATTAATTAATTAATAGATATCGCACCACACACTATATAGATAAGTATATACATATTTTGGTATATAAATAAATATATAAACGAGGTTACGACAAATATCTATCATGTTCCAATGAAATTAAAAATGTATCTTTTAATCCAAGATTTAATTAACTAAATATGAACTGAATTAAAAAAGAAGCATTAAATCTGAAAAATTAAATCAGAAACCTTCAAATCTTATTTAGTATTATAATTCTCAATCGATTGTCGATGAAATGCTATCCGTATTAACTAACAATTATATTATATTTATTTTATTATTTTTATTGAAGTATTTGTGTCACGTACACACACAAATGTATACTCATAACAGCTCAAATTCCACACAAACACTAACAATAATGTTAACTTTCTTTAAACATTATTATGTCAAAATTAATTTTTGCAGTAAGTTGTCGCGTACCCCTTGAATCTAATCCGTCATGTCAAAAAGCAAAATATAATTAGTAAATAAGTGAAAAAATCGTCATTTTTCACATATATTAATATATTATTAGTATTATTATAAAAGGTTTCTCGAAATTCTTTGAAGTAATCATCTAAATCGGCGTTATTTGAAATCGGTGTTATTCAACAATTTTTGAAGATTCAAAAGTACCTGCAACAGGGAAAATATTTTTCATTGCATTTTGAGCCGACTTTTCCTAATCAATTGAAAAGGAAAAAAACTGAAAACTGTTGATACATCCTTATTTTTTCAACAATCGTTTTCATGTGTTTCCTATTTTATATTGAAGTAAAGCACTAGTGAGACAAATCAGTTTGTTTAGGATTTAATATCGAAAAACAGCAAACATGTTTACTAAATGTACCGTAACATATTTTAAATGTAGGCAAGAGATTTTTGATGATGTACCAAAAATAAAAATTCAAAGGAGATTATCATTTTAGAAATATATCATTACATATGGATTAATATGTCCCTCAAAAGCTTCAAATGATAACAAACGAATTTCAAGTGAAGAAGAGGAAAATATAGGCATCAAAATGAGGGTACCGAACTGTTATGGTACCGACACGGTGGGACCAATCTGCCTTATTACTAAAACGTTTGGATCGAAAAAGTTATGTATAACGTATTAATAAATCTAATTGACATTTATGTAATCATATAAAATAACTATATCATATAAAGCTGGTCTCTGGGAAATACGTGGCATTGCATCCATTACATTCACATTGATAAGCTAAAAAATAATCCAATCCGTCTGAGAAATTGGTACGGAACACTTTCTTATATGATGAAGACATAATTTTATATTTCATTAAATATGTTAATTTATTTTATTTTCTTTTTTATGAAAAGAAGTTTATTAATTGGAATGCTACAATCTATAAACTTCCTTACATTAAATAAAACGAAAAATGTGGAATAGCTTGGTAAACTAAAAATTTAAATTCGTGAGTATTCTTCTATCTTTTCTTACCTCTTTATGAGAAACATGAACCTCTACTAGTTTTGTTATCTCTTCTGGACGATTTAATAAAAAATATAACTTTCAATATCAAAAATTTTTTGTTAATATGTTTGATTTAGAAAAAATGAATATATATATATATATATTATTTGCGTTTTTAAACAAAATGGTTTGATAAATGGCCGTGGTCGACTTTTTCTCACACGTTACAAGGGGCTTCTTGTAAAATCTGTCATTTTTGCTCATGAATACGCTGGAAAAGAGGCAGTCAGCTATGAAAGCCCCTTGTTTGTGAACTCTTTCAAAAATAGAAAGATGCAAAGGAAAATTTCCGAGGACGCGAGAGTATAAAGTACCACCAAGATTGCTCCGTGAAGGCTTAATTCTTTCTAGAAATCTCTACAAATGGTAAATAGGATATTATTCGTCAAATCGACAAAGGATCCAAAAAACAATCACCGAAAAACTGCGAACATTATATATATATATATAAAATTATTTATAAATTTAATTGTAAAAAACATTTTTTTGTTGGAACTTGCTTTTAAAAAGGAATATGTTAATTTTTATTAGGAAAATGAAAAACAATTTCTTCTTGTCAATTTTTTTATTGAAATATTGTTTGTTAAAAATTGTTTCATGGGTGTCTTATTTTTTTTTAAATCGATAAAAAAGACATTTAGTTTGTGTCTGGTAAATTCAAGAAAGTTGTGAAAATAAAGTAAAAATCAATCTAAATTTAACACTGAATTGCGGATAATATTCGGATTCAAATATCTTTTTTTTTCGGACGATACAATTACGACTGTTGGGAACGTTCATAAAATAAAATTTTTGAATGTTATGAAATTATTAGATAAACAATTACATTCCATAAAATATTGTTATAAATATGTTAAAATAGATTTTCAGAAATTTAATA
>MQRK01242560.1:2842-19150 GCA_001938485.1 Girardia tigrina | reverse complement strand
GTATTATTCAAACAATTCAATAGAAAATTGCTGATGATGATTTTTTTAAAAATCGAAACATGTCCAATAGTTGTATTAAAAAAGCTTTAATCAAATTATATTTTCGAAATATATATTAATATATATATATATATTATAATTATACAGAATCCTTACGAGTTTGTTTGAAATTTTAACATAATTTCCTTTACAAATTGATTATCATTATCCACAACCGTTATAAAGTTTCTTTCAAAATAATGGTTAAATTTCAATTAATTTTTTGAAAAAATATTTAAAAGTACAAAAAATTATAAAAAATTATTTATTTTATACGATTATTTTTATTTTTATTAATTTATTCGACTAAATATTCAAATAAGGTATATTGCTTAGGCTAAAAATTAAAATACATTTATTCAATTAACATATTTTACTTTAACTTTAGGTATAAAACAATTTAAATAATTGAATAATTAATTTTCCTAAGGATAAAAGAAATCAACAATTAAAAGATTTCGTAAACTAAATATTTTATCTTAGATTAGTTAATATCAATAAAAACGAGATATACATCAATAATGCTTTAAATAATATATATATATATATATATATATATAATATGTAAATTTCATTATGAATTTGCTCTTATTTGTTTTTTTGCAGGATTTGATTAATTTAATTCAAACTATTTAAAAAATTAATTAGTTAATATTTATTAAAATGGTTTTAATTATTTTTATTTTTAATCTATGCAATTTTTATATATATTTAAAAAATATGTAAGTGCTGAATTTTGATTAAAACTAATATTCTATTGCAGAAAACGAAATACGCTGTCATTATTTCATTTCTGATATTATTTTATTGATTCAGATAATTTAAAGGAGATATAATGTTCGGAATTTAAATTTAATTATTATTATCTCTTTTATATTTTGTTATTATCCTTCAGTCCAAAGGTAAATCTATTATATCTTGTTTTATTGCTGATTCTTGTTGATTTACCACCTGTTTATAAATATAAATGTTGGGTTCTTGCTCGAGATTAAGACTCATTAACACCAAAATTTTATTTATAACACAATTAACAATTATTCAAACAATTTTGTTTATAAATATCCTGTTACAACAACCTGTTATAAATATCCTGTAACAACAACCTGTTTATAAATATAAATGTTGTGTTCTTGCTCGAGATTAAGACTCATTAACACCAAAATTTTATATATAACACAATTAACAATTATTCAAACAATTTTGTTTATAAATATCCTGTTACAACAACCTGTTATAAATATCCTGTAACAACAACCTGTTTATAAATATAAATGTTGTGTTCTTGCTCGAGATTAAGACTCATTAACACCAAAATTTTATATATAACACAATTAACAATTATTCAAACAATTTTGTTTATAAATATCCTGTAACAACAACATGTTTATAAATATAATTTTATTTATAACACAATTAACAATTATTCAAACAATTTTTAGTTAACAATTTTTTTAATAACAATTGTTTGTTGAGGAACTTTTCTTCGTTTCCTTTTTTACAAGATTGTTACATAAAAATATGGAATTATAAATACTGATAAGTTATTTTAAAATTGAAATTTTTTATTCTATTTATTTTTGAAAATTTACATATCATTATTTTATGCAATTTAATTTAAATTAAAACCAACATAATTTTGTTGTCACAATTTTACTAAATTAACCGAAATGATTTTTTATTATTTTAGAATTAGTTTAATGTTATTTTCTTTTATTTGGGTCAATTTTTTTAATTAATAAAGATTTTAACGTTTTATTTATTATCAATATTTCAGTTTAAAAGCATTTTTACTTAAAATTATTTTAAATACAATACAAATTTTAAATACAATATAAATACAAAAAATAATTTACAATATTCAAATTTTTATTATTAGAATAACTTTTAAAATTAGTACAAACATAATTATCATTGTTTTTATATATTTCTTTTAAATTAATTATTTAAAAATCCATTATTTCCCAATTAATTTCAAAATAAGAGTTGTGATTATTATTTATTTAAGTATTCTAAAAAGATTGCAAATAATTAATAAATTCTACTTGTTGTTATAATGAATACTGAAGGGAAACCTGGAGATTTAACTGGCGACCACGCTGGTGTTCCAATAAAAGTTTTGAGGTTTCCTAAACTAGAACTTCCATCAATTTTTAAGGAAACCCTCGAAAAGAAAATGAAGGAGTACAATGGAGTGGATTCTGAAGAAGGTCAAATATGGTATAGAGATATATGCCAATGCTCAGAATTTTTTGGGATAACATTCTCGGAAATGTGTAACTATTTGTTGATAGACGAAGCAAAATTTCTTTGGATGAATGCAACAGAAGGTAAGAAACCAATGTCAGATGTGGAATCCAAAAATTGGTTCCAGAAAACATTTATAAAGAAAGTACCTCTGTTGAAAGAATTGGACAAACTAAGCCAAATTTGTCAAGGTGAGTGTAGTGATTTACTAAAGCAGAATTAAAAATTTTTTAATCAAAATAAAAAAAATATATATATTTGCACGCGGTTTTGAAAATGAAAAAAAATTTCCTGAAAAATACTTAAAAAAAACTATTATCAAATAATCAAAATGTAAAAAAAACAATTATTCGTTCAAAGAAAAAAATGTATTTGTTTTATCAAATTAAAATACACAATACTTCACGAATTTAAAAATTATTAATCATGGCGATGAATTTATTTCTATCAAACCCGCTTATCTTACGGGTGAATTCAAAACAAATTATCCAGTTCATTCAAGCACATAACCGTACGATCTGCGGTGCCTTGATCATGAACTGCGGCGATCCTAAATTCGGCGCGCGTGGGTTAGATGGCGGCCCTGTTCTAATACAAAATACGCCATCAAAAGACGGTAAATCGATTTTGATTTTAGTCAGTCCTGTTCGCCCATTTTGGCAGGAAATACAGCGCGTTCCAGGCGTACTTCCGCGCGTCAAGCGCAGCTTCTCACGCCCCACGCTTCAGTGAGAATGAAAGATTTTTAACATTCGAATTAAGGTTTCGGAAAACAATTGAAAATTTTAGGAAACACAGCGATGAAGAAATTTTGAATGAACTTTTGAAAAAGCGGATAAAATCTCAAGTTCTGAAGGATCGATTTGTTTTCAAACCTAACATATCGGTGGACGAAATGAGCGCGGAAGCTAAGTTTTATGAGGACAACATATCAAAAGAAGAAAGAAAGTTTCAGAGAATAATGAATTCATTATTTAAAGATTTACTATTCTCTGGAGTAGTAATATACCTAGATGATGTCTTAATTTACTCGAAATCAATGGAGGATCATATGAGACTATTAGAAGAAGTACTGAATAGACTGAAGAAAGCAGGTTTAAAAGTCAACCCATGGAAATGCAAATTCGGAGTGGGGAAGCTGGTATTTCTGGGACATACAATTAACAAAGAAGGTAACTCAACAAATAAATTGAAAGTGGCAGAAATTCAAAATTTTCTGATTCCGAAGTGTACTCGAATTTACGAGCATTTTAGGTCTGTGTAACTACTATCGAAGATTTATCAAGAATTACGCAGAATTAGCAGCACCGTTGCACAGTGCATCCAGCTGAAAATGTAAAGAAATATTTTGGTCAGACGAGTGCAACAGAAGTTTTAACGAATTGAAGTAAAACTTATGTGGTGCACCAATATTAGCATTTGTGAACCCGAATAATAATTTCATCTTAGACACAGATGCATCATTCGAATCGATACGAGCAGTTCTTAGTCAGATAGAAGAAGAGAAAGAAATAGTAATCGCGTATGCATCGAGTATTTTAACCACACATGAAAAAAGGTACTGTGTGACAAGAAAGGAACTATTAGCTTTACAAGAGTTCATGTTACATTTCAAGCAATATTTATATGGCAAGCGATTTACAGCAAGAACTTATCATAAAGCACTGGTGTATATGAAGAGTACTTCCAAACCAATAACTCCTCAATTCCAGACATGGTTAGCAAACATGGCTGATTTTGACTTTGATATGAAGTATAAAAAAGGTGACGAACATGGAAATGCAGATGGATTATCACGGCTATACGACGACATTTGTGCACAGTGTGAAACAAAACACGAAGAACCAAAGTCAACAAAAGCAAGGGTGAAACACATCAATACAGTGGTGATTCAGTCTACAATTCAATGGATAAAAGACGAACAACATGATAGTAACAAGCACAGGAGACACAGACAAACGATCATGGTGGCAAATTGTTCCGAAGATAGAATTCTGTCTAAATGCAATAGTTCAGAGTACGACCGAATAATTCGCCTTTCGAAGTTGTGTTTCGTAGAAAAATAAACTTACATGCTGCAGCAGGAATAGCTAAAACAGAAGAGAGCAACGTGATCAAAATGAAGGTAAAAGAAAATTTAGAGAAAGCGGCAAGACGAATGGAAAATTGGGAGAGAGAGAAGAGAACAAATCGAAATTTCAAGGATGGTCAGAAAGTCTTTGTAAAACAAGATCCTACAAAACTGAGAAAGGACACCTTCCCATTAGATGGACCGTACCAAATTTTAAGAAATATATCGCCACACCAATTGGAACTACAGAATTTGAAAGATGGAAAAATAATTCGTCGAAGAATTGAGTGGATTAAGAAAGTGAATAACGAATTATAAAAGAGGAAAAAGTTGTGATTATTATTTGTTTAAGCATTCTAAAAAGATTGTAAATAATTAATAAATTCTACTTGTTGATATTATGAATCCTGAAGTGAAACCTGGAGTGATTTAACTATAACTTTTTACTCTACAAGTAAAATTTGATTATTTCCGAAAATAACTTTTTAAAATTAATTAAGGTATATTTTTTTTACTTAAATTTGCTTAAAAACTTTTTATTTTAAATATTTCATAATATTAGAGATTCTTTATAAAAATTAATTGTTTCAAAAATTTTGAGAGTGAGCTTGTCCTTCACAATATATTTAAATAAATTTTACACTAATTAATTAAATAAAAGAAAAAGTAAATCATCAAATTTAAATAATTTAATAGAAGAAGTGATGATTTAATTTATAGATTTCAATCCTGAACAAAGACTTCTTTGTTCGGGATAGTATCAGTCGTGAGATGAGTCATATGACTCATTCATTTAGCAAATCTTAATCAATTTTGTGTCCAGTCTTCGAGTTTTGTCGTGATTGGTTAACCAACCAGAGCAAGTGGTCAGTAAAATTTTTGCTAAATTTTGATTAAAACTATTATTTTAATGTTGGAAAACAAATCAAATTCATTTTGCGTTATTCAGAACGAATTTGAATAATCGATATTTTGCGTTCGAACTTTTAATTCTTTTTTATTCAATATATTAAAAAGAGATTATCAATCTAATTATTAACAAATCGTCCCAGCATAAAACGTCTTAGTATCGAACCTGACACTGTCTCTATAACTACCAATCGGTCTTTGAGGTAACCTGGATATCAGATGAAATTTATAATTATTCAAGCTTGACAACAATTCAACTTGTATTAGTAATAAAATTGTCGGAAAGAATATTAATAATCTTAATATGCATACGTGAAAATATTGGCTTTAAGACATTATAGAAGATAAAATATTAAATTTGAGTCAGAAACGTAAAATTTATTTCTCAACTCATTTTAGAAAAGCATTGTTATTAGTTATTCATTTAATCTTTACATTATTTTTCTCTTTACGTAGGGTAAATGACATCATTGGATAAAATATAAAAAAATTTATAAAAAATAACTTTTTAACTTTTAACCAGAAAAAAACTTTAAATTTAATTAAATTATATGATTTTTAATATTATAAAAATAACAATAAATTTTTTAATGTTTAATAAATATTTTTATTCTTATTTTGTTATTAACAAAAAGAAATAAAAATAAAATAAAATATAAAAAAGATGTAAACTATTTGAATTTGCATTTTGAATTACATTTTCAGCTTTAATAATTTTAAACCATATTTCTGCATACGATTTTTTTAGAAAAATTTGATAAAATAAAATAAAATCTAAAATAAATAAAACTCATTTCTTTTATATAAAATAAAAAAATTCCTTTAAAAATATTCTTTCGAAAGCATTTTTGATAAAATTTGATTTTTCTGATAAATTTCATGTTTTTCATATTTTTACAAACTAAAAAATAGTTTTTTTTTAATTTTTCATAAAATATTTTCGTTGATTTTTTACTTTCAATCGACATATTATTCTATTTATTAATTTTTAATAATAAAATGAACAATAAAATTTTGTTTCATGAAACAAAAAATCTGTCTCAGAGGATTTTATCATCAAACTTCAGAAAAGAATTTCCTTTCCCACATTTTTTTTATATGAATAATTAATTATTATTTGGGAATTTTATTTACACCTTTTAAAGTATTCTTAATAATATTTATTTTGTTAAAAAAATTCTATTTTCAGGAGAATAATTATAACTTTAAAATAGATACAAAATATTAATTTACTTTAAAATAAGAACTTTTGGGAATTTTAAATATTGAGAAAAACAATAAAACATTTTTTTTATTATTTTCCAAAAATAATTTACATTGATGCTCTATATAAATATTAATTTTATATTTTATTCAAAATGTTGTTTAGATAATAATTGTATTTTATTATTACTTATTTTTCGTAGCAGAAAATAAGAATACATAAATAATCAAAATATATAATTACGAAATATAAATTTTTCAAAAAATATTAAATTATTTTATTAAAATTATATTTTTTCAATACAGTTTTACAATTTTTAATTTTTTTAAAATAATTTTTAAATTTATTAATTTATTTAAATATTTTAATTTAAATTTTTAAAATTTTATAATTCATTTTTTTTTACTTTTTAAAAGAAAAATAATATTTTTAAAAGAAAAATAATATTTTCGAAATGCTTTTTTCAAACATTTTTTAAAATGTTTTTGATTAATTTTGCATTTGATAAAAAGAAATTATTTAAAGAAAAATAATCATTTATTTTTGGCTCTTTGTGTTTTGTGTCTCCTTTTTATTAACAATTTCTTTTCTTCAATCAAACCATTTTATAGTTCTAAATAAATAAAAAAATTAAACCAGTCCACAAAATTTAATAATTTCTCAAGTTGTAAATAAAAGGAACAAATAACAAAAGTTTTATTTTACGTTTACTTTTTTCAATATTTTTAAAATAGTTATTTTAAAATAAATTAATTATTAATGTGAGATATTATGGAATTACATTTAAATTAATTAAATAAAAGATTATGTAATCATAAAATTCCGATTAATTCTAAATTTGTATTATGTAACTATTACGATGTCGAGAACAGAGTTAAACTTTGACTCTCCATTTTTTCTGTATATAACTGGTGTATGTGCGTTTGTGCTTTAGTTTTATTTAAATATATTTTAGTGCATTTCTTTTGTCTTCTAACATGGCGACCTACGCAAATTTTCTCAATCATATGATTCCGGAAGCGTTCAATGGACAAAAATACATCAACGAATTTATTACGGATTGCAATAGATTGTTTGAAATTTCCAAAATTGAAGGAGACGTCTAAAATGTATTCGTCAAAGGACTGTTGGCCACGGATCTCATTTTAATTTATGAAGCTGTGGATCCGAAGATAACCAAATTCGATGAACGATTGAAAGCGGCTTTTGAGAAACTATCTTCACTAATTCAGGATTTTATGAATCTATACAATTACGAGAAATGAAGTGATCCAGCAGCACTGATTTTTAAGAATATCGATACAATGGTCAACAAACTGTTGTCTCACAAATAGAATAAAGATGAATTAACATTCCATTTCATGGTCCATTGTGTGATAAATGTGGAAACAAAGAAAGAATTAAAAAGGCGCGATACGACGAAAATCGAAGACATCAAAAGTATTGTAAAGAAAATGGAATATGTTCTAGAAGACAACGATGTAGCAGTCCTCAATCGAAAAGAAACTTTTGCTCAAATGATGAAAAGGAAAAGAAACTTTCAGAAATTACCGGCAAATAACTTTTCGAGAAACACTTCAAATCAGAGAAAATATTATGCGAATTCAAAGATGTGTAATCAGAAAGAAGATATCAAATGCTTCAACTGCACAAAAGAAGGACATTTCTACGGAAACTGCAACCAAATTCTGAAAATCCAATGCTATGCATACAAAGAAGAAGACCATATCCGGAACTACCCAAACATATGCTGCTCAAGTTGCAAGAAACAAGGACATTTCAGTTAACAGTGTTTTGAGAAACAACAAGGTCAAAGTGGTAATTTTAGATGTAGCAACTTCAGACAAAGAAGAAATGACAATGTTGTTGCAATTAATTCACTGATGAGACTCGTAGAACGTGGAGAATACGATGACGAAACTGATGATGATTATTCAAAAGATAGGGCTCCATCTGAAGGAGACGTGATTGGAGCCATCACTAAATGGAGGTAATTTTGTTCTCGATCCGTATGTAAATAGTTTATTTTATTAAAAGCGTAATATTTTAAATTTTAATAAATCTAATAATTTTGATTATCTTTGTAAAAATAGTGATAATACATTTTCAAATAGAGCCTTTATTACATGATTGATTGCATAATCACCTTTCTCATATATAAGCAGCAAAAAGCCGGTGTTAATTTAGTCTGAAGATGGCGGGCAATCCGCCGAAATTAATTACGAAAATAAATTGTGAAAAATGGCGTTCACTTTTTAATAATGAATATAAATTGCCATTATTTTTTAAATTCCTTAGTAAAAATGTCTGTATTGAAAATAAACGAAATAAAATTACTACAAATAAAAATGTTAAAAGTAATTTTATTTCGAATGAGTGTAAATTTTTTATGATGATAATTTTTATTTGAATAATGATTTTAAAATTTATTCGTTAGATAAAATTAAAAATGTAAATAGTAATAATACCCCAACGATAAGGTGAAAATCACGTATAAGATTAGGAATGGTAGGCCTAGTATTAAGATTAGGATTAACGAAATTTTTGCATATTGTCTTTTAGATACAGGCGCCCGTATAAATGTGATAGATAGAAGTTTGATTAATGGATTAAAGAACGTGAATGTAACGGGTTAAGAAGATAAAATATATTGTGCGAATGATAGTTCGTTGAAAATATATGGAAAAGTAGTTATTAATGATAAAATTGATTGTCATAGTGAAGACATAGAATTCTATATTGCTGATAAAGTTACACCAAAAATAATTGCAGGAATGAATTTCTTAAATAAATTTAACTTCAAATTAATTTTAGAAGAGAATTTAAATAATTGTAAAGATTATGACTTTGAAAATATTCAAAATAACTATATTTACAACATAGATGCGAAATTTGGGAAACAAGTTACTGAACTTGAAAGGTTTGATAAGGCAATAAAACATTTTAATATTGATTCAAAATCTGGGTTATATAAAGTAATGCAGAAGCACAAAAATGTTTTCATGGCACATCAATGGGATATAGGATGTACAAATATTATGAAACACAGGATATTAACTAATGGAGGACTTATAAATATCAAACCAAGACGTCAGCCCATAAATTTAGAGGATAAAATTGATGAAGCTATAGGAAATTTAGAGAGAAATGGAATAATTCGGAAATGCAACTCTCCGTGGAACACACCAATGGTTTGTGTCTGGAAAAAGGAAAAGAAAGACATAAGATTATATTCAAATTTTAGGCAATTATATAAGATAACGGAAAGACCGGCCTTTCCAGTGCCTCATATAGAAGAAATGTTGGATATTCTAAATGGATCTCGGTATTTCAGTACCATTGATTTAGGAAATGCTTCTTATCAAGTGAAATTGGATGAAGAGTTACAAAAAAAGACGGCATTCTCAACAAAAACCGGACAATTCTGCTTCAATCGGATGCCTTTTGGAATAGCAGCAGCACCTGCGACGTTCTAGAAACTGATGACAATAGTTCTTGGTGATGGCATTGGAAGGCAATTGTTTATCTAGATGATATTTTGATTTTTTCAAAAACTTTGGAGGAACACTTTCAACGTTTAGATAAAATTTTTCAGAAAATAGGAAATGCGGGATTAAGAATAAATCCAGAAAAGTGTCATTTTATTAAAGAAGAAACAAAATTTCTCGGACATAATATTAGCTCAAAAGGTATATAGGTAGATGAAAGTATTATTGAATCAATAATTAATTATGAGAAACCGAAATGTTTAAAAAACTTAAGAAGTTTTCTAGGATTATGCAGTTATTATCGTAACTTTATCAAGGATTATTCTAAATATTCTAAGAATTTAGAAAGTTTATGTGGGCTTAACAAGGACAAACTGATATGGTCAGAAACATGCAATTTATGAAAATGAAAGAAGCGTTATTGAAGACACCAGTCCTAACTTATCCTAATTTCGAGAAGGAATTTATTTTAGATACTGATGCAAGTTTTGATTTCATTGGAGCTGTTCTATCGCAAGAAGATACTTTCGGAAATTATTAAGAAAATGTAAAAAAAATAAAAATAAAACTTTTATTATTGCAAAATTTATTATCAAATAAAAAAGCAAAATACATAAATATTAAAGATATATTTTAACAACAGTAATAAAAAGTGTTATTTTTCATATTACTCAGTTAATTGTAAAATAGAATAAAAATTTTTTTGTAAATAGCAATTTAAAATTTTGTATTGTATTTAATCTGTGACGATTGATTTGAAAAAAAAACAATGAATTATTTCGAAATTTATTTACTAAAATGAATTTATAAGTATTTAGTATTAAGTATTTAGTAAGTATTTACAATAAGTATTGGGTCGTCTAGTATGAAATTTGTAGAAATTAAGTCAAAGTTTACTGATAATTTAGTAATACAAGTATTTATATCATTCCTCAAATTGCGTACCCATATATCCTAAAACGTTTGAAATTTTAGAAGCAGCTTTTTGAATCCATTTGAATAAAAATTGGTGAACGAGAATCTTTAAATTTCTGGAAGGTCATTTTTAAGGAAACTTCGAAATTGATTTTTTTGCATATTTTAAATTTTTTTTAAATTCAGAAAGAAATGCTAGTAGTTTGGGGCTAGATCTAGTGAGTATGGCGGATGATGCAGAAGTTCTAACTGACGTTCCTGTATTTTATCACGGTTTTAAGTGCAGTAATACTTAAGTTAACCTGTTTATCAAACGAGGCTGTTTTTCTTTGAGTTTCCGCAATGTATCTTCTGGTTAGTTGCAGTATGTATGTTGGTTAAAAATGTGATCACATTTATAAGGAAAAGGCATCATCAAGCATTCATTCATACGTTTTGTTTCTGGTTTTCATTCAATTCACGTTGAATCCACTTATTCAACTTTTTCATTTTACCAATTTAAGCCAAGTAATTTAATACTGTTTGCTTTGTAACATCAAATGTTAGTGTGATGCCTCACCGTTGTAAGCGGATGGTGTTTGTTATTTATGCATGTGTGTGTGTTTTGTCCTTTATCTCTTGTCGTTTCTTTTTGCAGCGTGAGTATGTTGGACCTTGTTTTTTATTTCAGTCTTTTTATTTAGCTGTTGATCTCGAGTGTTTTTTATATTTATGTATTTGGTTTTATTTTTCACTTCCAAAAGATTATTTAATTCTATCGCAAAATCGTCGACTCGACGTCTCGGCGATTTCAAATATAACGGTGAAAAGATATGTGTCACAGCGAGCGTTATTTCCGATATCATTTCGTAATCCAACATATTTGTGTATTGAATCGTCAATGGGCTGTGTAGGCGTCTGAGTAATAATAATGGGAAAATTGGATCAATGCAAACTATCGATCAACAATATAAACGCAATTAAAAATTAATGATGGAAAATTAATTACCGTTTGCGTTAAATATAGCTATTTAATATTATTATTTGGACAATTTGCTATTGACAATGAATCTATTTGAATTCCAGGTGATAATCATGTGTTCCTTTATTGATTCGTTTGACATTAAACTTTCGTTAGCGATTTAGAGTTATTTTATTCATTTATTTTTATTTATTTTCGAGTAAGATTTGTTATTTCGAAATTGTCGGAATAGTAAATTTTACAGTTATCAATAAATTAAGATCACTTTGTGATTGATCTTACTCCACAGTTGCATTTAACACATCATTCTTTAACTTCTTTTCTAGGTGATCCCGAGAGTTATAATTTTGATTAAAATTACCCTTCACGAATTTCCTGAACCAATGCTGCGTAGTAGCATTTATCCGAATACTTTATTGATGTTTCGCATAATTTTTGATACCGAGATTCAAGATCAGAACTTGTTCTTCATCAAAGTTCAAATTTCTACCGTTTTAATTAATTTTTATTGATGTGTTCCATAGCCAACATATGTAGCAATCAAGAACAAACTGAGCTAAAATTTTTAAGTCAATGATGAATTATAACTATTTGAATTTATTGAAATATTGCTTTCAAATTTCATACTTGACAACTTAATATATTATTAAATAAATTATTTTTTCATTAATTCAATATTATATTATATTATATTATATTATAGTTATAATTTAATATTATATAATATACTTAATTTAGTTGTTAAAGAATAGTTGAAATCCGGTGTCTACAAATCTTGGAAACAGGAAATAATATTGGTAAAATTCCTAAAAGAAGCTAAGTATTTTTATTTCCAAATCTATGAACTACTACTTAGTTAATCTTTCTTTAATTCTAATCATAATACTACAATAAATATTCCATTATCGTATTGAGTCATGAAAAAAATGTTCAGTCAAACCAATCCGATAATGAAGACATGAAAATGCATTTAATAAAATATTTTTTTATTTTTTTTGAAAGAGAAATCTAATTTCAAGTGGAAAGACTTTTTCTTTCTTTAAACGTTTAAAAAATATATGTATAGTATAAATGTTTCAAATGTGCATTACCAATAAAAATTAAAATGAGAAGAATATATAATAAAATAACATATATATATATATATATATATATATATAACATATTTATGTACCATTGGGGATTGCGGGTTCATACCTGTGCTTCAATTAACGAATATAACTTTTTATAACTTTCTTAAGTTGTATGGCCAAAAAAGAACCGATTGGGATGAAATTCTTTTATAAAATAGGTTCAAGTTGAATAAATTTAGTAAGAAAACCAATATTATTTTTTAAAGAGAAAGTTTCAAAACGGGTATAAGGTAAATATAAATAAAAGAAAGGTGCAAGGAATAAAAGTCACGAAAATGTCCTATAGAGATGAAATGTATTAAACAGAAAATAAAACCCTGTGAATTCGAGACAACATTCAAGAGATTCGAAAATTTCTCGAAAGCAAAATACGAAAAATTTAATTTTTAAAATCAACAATTGAATAGTGTAGTTATTAGTTATTTATAATAAAATCTAAATATCTTTGTAATTATATAAAAATGTTTATTATTATTTTTGGCTGGTAAACAAAATTTTAATCATCAAATCAAAGAAAATGTTTCAGCTCATAAAAAATCAGTTTGCGAAGATTATTATAAGATTTGTAAAAGTTGTTTCATACATTATTTGAAATCGACGTGATCCACCAAAGACCTTAATAGTTTTGTACAATATAAGTTATTATCAATTACAAAAACACGGTCGTTTCTCCATACTCTTCATTCACAGATACCATTAGATATATATTATATAGTTGTAAATTCTTCCCTGAACTTCCGGGTAATTTATATAATGTAGGCAAGCAGTGAAAGGTAACTTAATTTTTTATATTATTTATAATTTCTGACTAACATAATTCAAACAGCAAATTTCATGTTATGATGAAATATGAGTTCCACATGGCACAAAGAAAAACATTCAGTTGTCCTCTAACGCGACAGTATCACTTTTGTTCAGTAGTTTTCTTGGTGCAAATTTCGATCTGTTTAATAAATCAAGTGGTTGTTGCCCAAAAAGCCTCCGGGAAAACTTTAATTATAAGTGTATACGATTAACTACCACTGATCATAATATCTTTTAAAATTTAAAAATCATCTTGTTGGGAAAAGTTTAAATCCGATATTTTATTAAATATCCACAAACCATATTTCTATAGCAAAAGATAAATGAGCTACCATTAAAATTTCATAAGTACATAAATACTTTCAAACTTTGATTAGAAAAGAAAAGATCTTATTTCAATAAAATTTTGATAAATTTATATTTAACAACGTATTAATAAAACTATTCTTAAGTTATTTTATTACTTTTGAATTATTTTTGATGTGAAGGTCGTTCGGCAAGGATATTCGGATGAATATAATGACCAAAAGAAAAATCTTCTTCAACTACAAACCAATATTTCAAATATTCAGTCATCCATTAATCCCCACAACGAATTTTGCGTTCTCCATACAATGTCCAGCAAAGAAAAGCATTCTCATTACGATAACTCAACAATAAAATTCTCCTCAAAAGTTAATAAAATTGATTCAAATGACCCAATTCTCGGTAATTTTATTATTACTTTGAAAATTATTATTATAAAAAATATTATAATATTAAAACATATGAATTATTTATATTTTAAAAAGTAAATTAAAATAAATTAATTTGAGAAGCAACAATAAACAAAAATATTCGATACAATCAAAATTTATTCTTTTCAAAATCAAACTAACAAATTTGTTCAATAAATTTTAATTGATAAATATTAAAATTGTTCCCTTCAAAATTATTAGTTGAAAGAAATTACACTCGTTCAGCAAAAACTTCGTAACCGAAAATAAATTGAATCTAAAAATATCAGTTTGAAAAATTTTCAAAATTGTTTATCGTAATTCAGACCGTACAAAACTTTAAAACATAAATTTGAATTTAAAATTCACTGTGACCAACAACTTGCTCTTATTGGCTAACCAATCAGAGCGAGTTAAACGATTGAACAAATTTCATTTTGGTACACATCCTCGGCTATTAAATAGCAATAATTTACTCAAATAGTTATCGAATATTATTACCAATATTATTACCAATAATTATTGCGCATGTTTTCATCATTATTAGCAAATATAATTTGTTACAAAATTTTTTAAAATTTAAATTTAAATTTTACTTAACACACATGGTTTAATTGTGAAATTCATTTTATTTTATAAAGAGATTATTAATATGAATTTTTATTCAATGAAAGATTTTAAAAATTCTGACTGATTTGTCCTTCTTAAATGTAAATTATTAGGTGGAAAAGTTCGACAAAAAACTGAAACTTATAATGTAAATCAAATCCCTTCTGTAGAACAAAGAAATCCTCCGTTGAAACATTCTTTGAGATTCTATTCCTACATCGTTTCCAATAATTGAAAACTGTTTCTTGAAAATGGGTAAAATGTTAAAAATTCATGAAAGAAATTGTTATGAAGAAAATGTGTCAAAGATAATTGAAGCATAAAAACTATGGTATCTGTGAGTAGTTAAAAAGTAATCGAAAAAAGAAAAATTGAAAATAAAGAGTTATTCAAATGTGAAAGAGAAGAGCCGTGGCAATATATTATGATTTGCACACCTAAAAAATACGGTAAAAAATGTTTTATTGCAGATTAGAATCGATTTAATTGCTGGAAATAAAAAGAGATGTAGATGAAAGAAAATACGATTATTAACAACATCAATATGATTTTTTAAACATTTATTAACATCACAATCAGAATTTTCATGACAATAAATATTCAAACCACTTTCACTATTCAACATTTTTCTTGATTAATATATTTTTTAAATTCATACTAATTTTACAATAAGTAAAAAATATTTATTTATATATATATATATATTTTATCTAAATATTTTATTGAGAAATATTATTTTTTATATTAACTATAAATAATAAAGATTCTAGTTAGTTAAAATTAAATCTTAACATTTTACAAAAATTACCAATTAAATTAATATATTAAAATTTTAAATTACATTAAAAATTAAAATTGCATTTGAAAATTATTTTAAATTTTTTTACTTTAAAATTAAATTAAATTATTTTTAATTAGTAAGAATCGAAAAAAAATACCAATCATCCATCTGGGTAGGACAGACACAATCCGAATCAACTTACAACATGCACAATATAAAACAACAAACAATTGAAAACATTCCTCACAACGATGATTATTTTAAAACATGAAACATGATGATCAAACAAAAGAGAGGGGGTGAGTTGACCATAGAAATGGATCACGGGCCGGATATTTTTGAATTTCAGTTAGAATTCCTTTTAGTATATATATATATATATATATATATATGCATTTTTTTATTTTTATGTATTTTCAAAAAGTCATTTTCAT
>MQRK01242558.1:31274-45701 GCA_001938485.1 Girardia tigrina | reverse complement strand
ATATAAGCAGATTTATAATTCATTTCTTTCTTGAGACCTGACGATGACGGTTATACCGTCGAAATTAATTGTCATAAAAAATAAATTTTACAAATGGCGTGTTTTTGTTTATAATTAAATAATTATTGTTTTAATATTGGTGCAACTTTTCTCTCATATTTTATAAATTTTCAGTCACATTTTGAAAATATTGTTTTGAAAAACTTTTGTCTCAATTATAAACCTTTTAATTTTTTTAAAAAGTATACATTTAAATTAATAAAAGTTGGTTTATTTGGTTGAGTAAATCATAAAAAAACATTTTTTTTACAATTAACTTTAATAAAAACATATTTTTTGTAATATATATGTGTGTATATATATAACTCGATTAGAATGCCTAGGCGTTCTAATCGAATAGGTGTTTTATTCGAGGAAAATTTCTCATTTCACAAATTTTTTTTGTATATCGCGAATACAACGCCTATGTGCTTTTTTCGAGCGAAGACGATAGTGGAAAAAACCCAAAGGTATGGTGGTTAACAGCTCTTTCGGAAGGCAAAATTCGTTAAACGCCGCCTGGAGTGCGGCGCACTCTTTCTCATCGCTTTCGGATCCGATTCTTCTACACACCGAGAACCGTCCTGGTCCGCAGTCCATCAACGTCATGAACTTCCCTTCAGTAGTGTGCGTTACAACCATCGTGAACCTTTGCCATGTTCCTTTTAGGCACAGCTCCCCATTCTCCCACTTCACCACTACGGTATTGATTGACGCAAATCGATGATACTCATTCACTATTGCTTTGATTAGATTATCTGACACTCGATCTGGACCCCACAACTTCCTCACCAGAATTTTCATTCGTCTCACTCAAAATAGTTGATTTGGTGGAGCGTCTAGTGACTGTCCGCCGACCCTTGCTCCCCTTGAACCCTACTGCCGCCATTCCTGACAGCACTTTTGCTGACGACAACCAGTCTTTTGGTACGCGCGTGATGCGATTTGCTTTGTTTTCCGCTGAACTAACTAACTTCCACTTCAAGTCCAGTTTTTCTTCCTCAATCGTCTTCTTGATGATGCTTATCCGTCGTTTCACCAACAGCTCTGTCATCCCCCTGGATTTCACCGGCCCATTACCATTCAACATTCTTCCCTCCGCAACAGAAACATTTTAATCCGATAATCGACATTGGATTTTGGGTCGACTGGCCTCTTGACTGCGCCAAAGAATCCACGCTCCTCATTGCCGCTTTGGGTAGTCCGTTAATAAAAGCTTGGATTACGAAGGCTTCACCGCCGCCGGCACCTCCACAAATTATGGCAGCAAATCGCTTCAAATCAGCAATAAAGTAGTCGACGCTCTCGCCGATTTCTAGACGTCGTGAGGTAAATTTCGTCAATGACAATCTTGGGGAAAGGGCGTAGGCGGCGGTCAGCGCCGCCGCACTCTTCTCGAAATCCTTTCTCGTCGTTTTGCTCTGTCCCCGGAACACGAAAATTGCTTCTCCCGATAGTGCCAGCGGCAACATCGCCTGCTTTTCCTGGCAGAGGGTTTCGGTGCATTCGCGGAATTGCTCGAGCCATACGGATACATTTTCTCGCCTGTTCTAGGCAGGCACTATCTTTAATGTCTTCATAAAGCCGCGATAGCTTGTGAGATATCGAGATAAAATAAAATGAATTTCATGGGCCGGTAATCTTTATTAATTCAAAAATTGATATATTAACTGTTAATTCCTTGCACAAACGTTATAACCAATGTGTGAGTTCTCTTAAAAAAATTAAATGCGCCAAATTTTGTTTTTATGCAAAAACATTCATAAATTAAAAAATAGTAAAAAATCATTCAAATAAAAATTCAAAATTATCAATAATTATTACTAAATTCGTGAATAACGTTTTGCCTCGTTTGAGAGCAGCCTTTTCGGCCTCGTATTCCCAGATAGCGCAAGAGGTAAAGGTCAAAGCGGTGCCCGACAGAGCGAATATCACAAATTTCCTTATACTGGTTCTTTGAACCGATTTCGAGGCATTTTGAAAACCTCTTAAAGAATTTACGAATACGTTATATTTACGAGGCAACAAATACGTTATGTTCATAAAATTAGCATGGAAGCTTCGTCTAATACAAGTTTGATCTGAAAATATTTCACATAATTTTCAGATTGAAGTGAAACGAGTTTGAATTGATTTCTCGATTCGATAGAAAAAACAGTTTGTCTTTAGTTTCCTCTCA
This sequence comes from Girardia tigrina, assembly GCA_001938485.1. Classification (NCBI taxonomy): domain Eukaryota; kingdom Metazoa; phylum Platyhelminthes; order Tricladida; family Dugesiidae; genus Girardia; species Girardia tigrina. The sequence continues at coordinate 43,483 of MQRK01242558.1, read as the reverse complement.
CCCGGACAATTTGTATGCAGAAATAAATATATTATCTGTTTAAAATGATTTTTTATTTTAAAAATAAGATTAAAATATGATGTTATTTCAGAAATTAATGAAACGATTTTGAAGTTTTAATAGAAAAATTTAAAAAACCCACCTTATAATAAATTTGATTTATGCAAATGAACTTTTCTATATATTAAATTTATCTTTAATAATTTATAAACTGAAGGGAAGCGACAACTGCTCGGTGTCTAAGAGATGTGACACAGAGAAAACCAGGAGTTTTTCACATTATTAAGAACACTAATTGGATTTTCAATACATTTATTGATATCACAATTTGAATTGCCACCAGGATAATTCTCCATAAAACTTTCGTAGCTAGTTATCGTTCTTGAATTATAAATTTAATTCTATTTCTAAAGGTCTTATTAGTTAAACAAATTTAAATTAAAATTTATTTACAATTCAATTTCAAAACAATTTATAATTTAAATTACAAAAAAAATTTATTATTTAAAAAATATTTTAAATATTTTATTTATGATATATTAATTTAATTTTAAAGTTAATTATTTCAATTTTAAAATTGAATAAATAATTCAACATTTTAAAATATCAATCTTCCATCTGAGTGGAAGAAACACAATCCTAAAACAACATAAAATAAGCACCATTCAAAATATTCATCACTGCGCCGCGGTTGCGTGGTTGCAACACTCTGATGTTGGGGGGGGGGGTAGGCTCTGGATCTGGGGTAATAAAAAATTATTTCACTTAGCTGATGGGGATCTCATCACCCGACTTTCCGACAGAAATTCGACCATGTGCACAAAACACAAACGAGCACGGGACATTATATCAGATATACAAAACTCCGAACCTATCACCTCGATCACATCCTGAACTGCAAAAACATTGGTCATGTCTCTAATCGAACTCGAGCTCCTTTCACTCATCAAATTGTCACACTGATCAATGACAAATCCATCGGACTTATCATTTTTCACAACAACAGAGAACTGTTCACACTTCGGACTCCAGGATTTACAAAACGCATTCGATTTCCGATTTTGTTTTCTCTCATACAAAACAGTGAAACCACATCGTCCAAATCCATCGAAAACGACTCTTTCTCATCTGAATGCCACCGCGAAACAATCAACTGCCTCTCGGTATGCAATTCATATTCTCCACTCACCGACAGCAAAAATTGAAATTCATTACAACAAAACTCAATTCAAATTTCTTTATTTAAAATTTTGCCAAAAACTTGTTTACAAGTTTTCGATTAAAAAAAATTTTTTAAAAGTTCAATCGATTTATAAATCACAAAAAAGATGTGTACAAAAAAACCGGACAATCAGAAAAGGCCACGAATTCATCAAAATCTTTTTTTAATTAATTTTTGACAGAATCCAGTTCCATTTTTTAAAGTCTTATTTTGTTCTTCCAAATGTGCTAATGATTTTATTCCTATTTTTTATGTATTTCTGTTTGAAATTTCTCAATTTGTGACTCAAATTCTTTTCTCTCGCTATTGTTTTCATTGATAAATGCGTCTTTTTGCTTTATGTACTTTTTCTCGTTCTTTGTTAAATACTTCCGTACTATGAACCGTATCAAGGAGATGTTCATTAGCAGCTCTGCGTTCAATAAGATCTTTAAATTAAACAAAACGAATTGTGTTGATTTCATGTCAGTTGTCAATTGGGTTGCTTCAGCCTCCATTTCTCTAACCTCTTTGATCCTTTTACAAAGTAAATTATCAAAGGCTAGTTCAACTTTTTTCATTTTCATTTCTCTTCTTTCGTGAGTGACTTGTTTTAATTCTTTTTCTGTTGTATGTCTCAATCGAATCAAACTATCGCTCAGCGAAACACACATTGTCATTGAAGTCATGAAACCATGATTTAGAGAAAGTATAACAGAGGACCCATGGTTGAAAGAGTATGGATGATTGAATTAATCGAATTAACGAATAGAGATGATGAAAATCCTATGGGAAGCAGATTTCCGATTGAAAATTTACTCCCATAATATTAAGAATGATATCATTCTGTTAGCCCTCATAAAGAGACATATCGATATCGATACTATAATATATACTTATGATTACTTATAATATATATATATGCACAAAAATTTCCATGTGAGATTCAAAAAAAGTATCTTCAAATCCAATGTATTTGAATTTTTGTGGATACACTACAAAAACTATTAACTGGGATGGGTAAATGTTTTTATCGGTTGTTTTAAATACTCGCATATTATAATTGGTGATTAATAGAGCAATAAAATGGTAAAGTCAAATTTGGAATTTCACTAAAAACCTTTTAAAACCATTTTGGACAGCTTTTTTGAAAGAAAAGTTACATATAGGATACTTTTAAGTCAAAAAATTTTCTGATAAGTCAAACAAGTCTAATTTTCAAAAATCCAAATTAATTAGATATTATTTATCAATTTATAATAACTAATAATAAATTTACAATTAAATTTTATTATTTTAAATAAATAAATAAACTTTTGTTTAAATAATATTTAAACTAATCATTATTTTTAATATTTGAGGTATTTCAGAATTTCAAGCTCAACTTATATTTATATTTTTTGTTATTTTTATTTCAAATGTGCTCTGAATCATATAGTGAAATTTAATGTACTTTTTCAATTTAAATGATTTTTTGTGAAAAGACTATTTTACGGAAGATTTTAAAGATCTGAATTATTGCTGACGATTTTTATATTTGTTAACGATCCGAATCATTTGCTGAGGATTTTTATTTGTTAACTATTTAAAATTGTGAAGAAATTGTTAAAAGCCAAATAACCAATTTGTTTGTGAAAGAAGTTTAAATTCGTAAATTTCCTGTGAGAAACTTTAAAAAAAAGGAGTAGAACAAAAATTAAATTAATAATAAATAAAAAAATGGGCCCATCACCATGAATCTGCTACTACCGGTAAATCCTTGAAGCAAACTGGACACTGTCGGAACAGGAGTCCAACACGGAACTGTTACCAACTTACGAAGTATATTTTAAATTTTATTCTCTTTTTGATTCTATTTAGTTTAGTTTAATTCAATACGAAAAGTTAAAAAAGATTTGAAATGAAACGCAAAGGCTGTTGTTTTAAAAAATAAAAATTATTTCACGGAAATTGAAAAAGATAAATTATTCTGCAAACTTGGAAAAGTTGAAGTTTCCTGTGAAAACAATCCTTCATTGATTCACATTTGAAATCCCAGTAGCATTTCCAGTTGCTTAGAGGGCTTCTTGATCCACCAAAAATTACAGCAGTAAATGGGAATCAGCAATTTTTTTGTGAATCACTGAAACATATTAGAGCACGGATGTAGTGTTCACTAAATTGTATCAGCAGCAGCAACCAATTAAGAGTTTTTCCAAGTGATAATTAACTTAATTTTTTTGATTTTTAATTATTAAAAATGCCTTAATTGGATTTGCGACCCCTGAAATTTTTGAGCTGAGAAAAATCCAGACTTATACTAAAAATAAGAAAAATTAGAAAAAACAAGAAGAAAATCAAATGAAAATTGGCTGAATTCCCTTAACAATCACAAAAACTGTACTAGAAATTTTATCTCAATAAAAACAATTATTGAATTTGACAAATTTAATGAATGCGAATTTGCGATTGTTTTAATTTGTCAATTATGAAAATACAGCTTTTGAATTGCTCAAAAAACATGGTTTATTTTGATTTAAAATTTAATTAAAAATTTTCATTATTCATCTTCAACAAATTCTCGATCAATAATTCGTCCAAAGAAAACAGAAAATTATAATAATAGAAATTCGTGATTTTCTGTACATATCGGTTTCTTTTCTGTTTTCATCAATTTGAAAATCGTATCCGGTATTTATCGATTGACATATCGCGGGTGTCTCTGTGGTCGATAGAAATGAATTTACTTAACAGTGATCCAAACACGAGTCTCGGGCAGAACAAATTCAAATCGTATGATCTGTCGAGTCAGTACTTCTATAACATGCGTTACCGGCTTCCCGGCTGCTCCAGCGTAACTTCGCTTCGCTCCAGGCGCCTTTCGGAGTCAACCAGCTGCTGGCGCCTCAGTTCGCTTTACAGGACAGCGACACCCGGGGACTGGGAGACGGACTGGACGCAACTGCTGGAAGACACTCGAGCGTGTTGGGGTCTGCCACGCATGCTGCCGCTCTGTTGACTCCCTCTGCCGCACATGCCGCCGCTGCTGCAAAGTCAAGGGACAATCCGCCTCAAACTATCGATCCGAACTCGGCTTATTCCCTCTCGAACCCTACTCACGATGGTATCGATCGTCGACTCAAGTCAGGGAATCCTCAAATGATTTTACACAAAATTCGCCGACTGAATTTCGATTCTACAACCCCCACATCTGACTGGGACATTCGACATTCGGCCAGTAATTCATGGGTGACAATTGAATCACAGTTGTCCACGAATAGTGATCCTAGTCACTTCAAAATGGTGTCAGTAGTGGCAGAACACATTTCTCCTCTGATTCGAAATCCGCCTGATGGGAGCCGAACTGATCCCGACTTTAGCCCGATGGATCCAGCCGCGCTCGGTGACCGGTTGTGCGCCATCGGTCAATGTAAGTCGGATTTTTCCAATTCTTAAATTTCAGATCGCAACCAATAATATTTTTTATGTTAATATCTTAATAATTTTATTTAATACACAGTATAAAATCTTTTTTGGTGCTACTGCTGCCCGATTTTTGTTCCGTCGCCCATAACACTGCCCTCAGAAAAACGCCATCACTCCAACCGACCTTATCAAGCAACAGACGACATAACTCGCAGTCATTCCGGTCGAATAATGATCGAAATCACATTTGAGAGGGCTCTTGATAGTTCGATGATGACGGTCCCCCTTGAGGCGCGAATAAGTCACGCAATTGTGTCACTTGCTAAAACATTCCGTACCGGTTTTTGGCTTGAGTGTGTCGCAAAACCTTGAGAATGCTCCAACCACACCAGACGTGGGCCGCGTACGGCATCGAAGATAATGCACGTGTCATCGTATACATAAATCTTCGCGGGGGATCGGATACGGGAACAAATCCACCTCCCGTTGACGATTCAGACCGGAGTATCAGTGCGATCACTGTAAATATTCCCCACCGGTGTATTTCAGTGACAGTGATGGATCACCAAAGGAATGGATGAGTGTGGTCGACATGCGGTTCAAAATACAGTGCATCACTGCACAGTCAACTCTCTTCCTCAATACTCTGGCGATCTTACCGGCTGAACTGATGCAAGTGGTATACAAGCACATCGATCATTTGTACCAGCATCAGAAGCCATATGACGAACTTCGCCGGATCATTCTCGCCGCCCATGAGCCGTCTTTTGAGGACACATTTGCGGCGTACTTCAAGACGCAAGTCCTCGGTCCAAGTAAGCCATCGGAGTTCCTGAAGCGGGTCACCAATGACTTGGAGAAGATCCAACCTGGATTAGCACAGGACCCCTCAAACAAAATCCTGTCGCGATTTTTCCTCAAATCATTGCCACTAATTACTCAAGCTATCTTGGCTGGCATGGAAAATCAGGAGCCTCCGACTCTGGCACTCGTAGCCGACATCTGGCTTACTCAGCAATCGAATGAGAGCAGTTGTTTTCAGGTCAGCACCCAGCCTGCTCCGAGCCCTGTCACAGTACGCGCACCTGAAACACAAAATGCAGACATGCTCACGCAGATTGCGAGTATTATGTCAATATTATCCAGTTTGCAGACGCGGCTCGAAAACATCGAGAAGAACGGATCCACCAGTAATCATAAAGCCAGATAATCGAGCAGAAATAAATCGTCAGGACGGAAGCAATCACAAAGCGCAAACAGCCGCTCAACGACACTCGAGTGTGTTGGGGTCTGTCACGCATGCTGCCGCTCTGTTGACTCCCTCTACCGCACATGCCGCCGCTGCTGCAAAGTCAAGGGACAATCCGCCTCAAACTATCGATCAAAACTCGACTCATTCCCTCTCGAACCCTTCTCATGATTGTATCGATCATCGACTCAAATCAGGAAATCCTCCAATGATTTTACGTAAAATTCGCCGACTGAATTTCGATTCTACAACCCCCAGATCTGAGTGGGACAGTCGACATTCGGCCAGTAATTCATGGGTGACAATTGAATCACAGTTGTCCAAGAGAAGTGATCCTAGTCACTTCAACGGACATAAGGAAAACTTAAGGAATGAAACAATTTTCCAGTTTTTTAAGTTAATGAACCATAAACTCTTTTCTAAAACGCATTGTAAAGGCCAGATTTATTTCATTTTCGAAAAAATTTAGCAAATCAAATCAATGCTTCAAGGAGAAAACATTCATTTTTATTTTTATGAAAACAGTATCAGTGGTTTTAATATGGGTCACACTTTTGTTGGATTGCTTAAAATCCTAAGCAAACTTTCCTTATACGATGAACTGTGTTCATTAAATCTCTGACTGCTGATGATGTTTCTATTAAAATTGACAAAATTATTAAAAACTTGGCTATGAATATGGGCTCATTGATTGATGTAGTTCTCTATAATGCGTAAAATTTGGCAACTACCAGAGAAAATTTTGAAAGTAATGTCTGTAAAAACACTTGAATCTGTCAGCATTGCAAAAATTTTAATGAAAATAACTTCACAGTACAAATGGCTGTCAACTTTGGCAATCGAAATGGAAGGAGAAAATTTTTCAATTACTAAGGCACTGGATAAAATCGAAAGTATATACTTTAAGGATGATTAATGCAATACTGGGAAGTATAAAGTGCTTTCAAATGTAGAATAAATATAAAAAATAGTCAAAGAAAGAAATTTTTTAATGAATAAAATTAAATCTGAAAATAAGTGCATGAAATTGTAAAACCGATATGCGTTCTCTGAATTCGAATAGGGTAGATGCTCCGAAACCAGTGAAATCTGTTAAGATGGTGGTCACAGTTGACTCAACGAAATATCATCAAAAATCGATTAATTCGATGTTTTTCCGTCTACTACGCCAGACCGGTTTCGACGACATTGAACAGAAATGGCGCGTGGTGTCATTATAAGAGCATCTCCCAGACAGCGCAATATTAGGTTTTATTAAAAATTTATATTACATTTAATTTTTTGAATAAATAAAGTGGATTTTAGGAAAAAAATATCACAATTTGAAATTTCTAAACCATCCAAGTTAATTATAAAGGTAAATGTGACAACTTTTAAAGGTCAATAAAGCCAATTTTTAAGGCAATTTTATGTAGAATAGGTCAATATTTCGTTGCTCAAATCCCTTCGGAAAAATTGAAATTTTCTTGATTCAAGTATTTGTTAAGTTTTCATAAAAATAGTTTAAATTGAAATTTTAATTCTTCTACAATTTGTAATAAATTCAATGTTTTAATGAATAAAGCTAATTTTAGGTTAAAATTTTCAAATTGGATAGATCAATAAAATCAATTTTATATAGTATAGATCAATATGTCGCTAAGCGACTGGAATATTTTTAGAGCACATTTTATACAGAAAAATTCGTTTGTTTAAATAAAATTTATTACAATTCGTTTTTGAAAAATTTTCTACTAGAACTTCAAAATAGATTTTTTTCATAAGACAAAAAATACAAATAAAATGACGAAATCGAAATGCTTCAGAATGAGATAATAAATGTATTTTGTCAAACTAAAAGTTCGCGGGAGAAACTAAGGAGTATCCAAAAAAATTATAAAATTTACTTACATATTTTCAATGAAAACATTGCGATTTTTCTTTTAATTTACTTGTTCACTAGAATTATCATTCGTGAATTCAATTTTTGAAATGGGCCTCGAATTCGATTTATTATAACAACAGAGTTAATTTGTGTGTGATTAATTTATTTGCTGTTTTTATTTTATTTAAACTTTAATTATTTAAAAATTTTATTTGATGAATTGTGTATTTGTGAGAAATCTTGAAAAAGATTTTTCAACCAATTTCTCGTGGTGCGATTGCTACGAAATTTTGCAATTGTTTTTTAATCCTGGTGGCAACTTGCGAATTATTTCAAAATTTTATTTAACTGAATATTTAATGATTTTTTTAATAAACATTTTTGTGATAATGCCATTAATAATGCCAGTTAATAACTTATATAAAAAAATAGATTTAAATTTTTGTTTTTTCTATCATAACTTTGGTATTTTTTCATAATAAATATATTTTGGATTTCTTACTTACACTTGTATTATTATTTATTTGGTTCAATCTTTGTAATGTGGAATTTTCAAAAAAAATTTTTGATTTTATTGATCCTATCATCCTTTTCTTTAATTTTACAATATGAAAAAAACAGCTTTTAATGGTTACTGGTTCGGAATTATCACTCTATAGCAGCAGTTCTCAACCTGTGTGTCGCTACCCTGTCGAGGATCAAATATTGATTTGTCAGGGGTGACCCATTACCATTGAAAAAATGTGTTTTTTGTTTGTATTCTAATGTGTCAACTGTAAAGCATGTTATTGTAAAAACATTTTCAATTGGTAGTTATTAGCTTTTTTTACAATAATATCCTAGATATCATTTCTAGGCCATCTATGACATAAACCTTTAGCTATGTTCAATTTTAAGCAATGATAATACTTACCGCATATCAGATATTGACACTACGATTGATGGCAGTATTGAGTAGTAATAGTATAGTTCCTTAGGCCTATTGACAAAAATAAATTTACAGTTGTGGGTCGTCACAACATTAGGAATTGTATTAAAATGGTCGTGGCACTGTGAAGGCTGAGAACCTCTGCTCTAAAGAATAGGCTAGCAGAATCAGCAAATATATATATATATATATATATATATATATATATATATATATATATTTAAAATATCACATCTTTTTCACAACCACTAAATGAAAAAATCATGAAAATAGAAATCTAATGGTGCTTATGTCACACGGATCAAATCATGGCTTATCTACTCATGCACAATCAATCAACCCGAACACCTCAAAAATAAATAACACAAATTGAAAATACATGAAAAATTTTTTTTCATCACATAAAAAACTAGATAATTATTATATTTTTTTATCTTCCCAATACTCTTAAAAAGATAAAATAAAAATAAAAGATCAGAGAAAAAGTTGACTATGAACACATTTGAAAAAAATAATCTTTGATACTCTACTTTTGAAAATGAAATTTGTGAAAATATTTTATTTTATTATTAAATTTTTATATTATTCTTTAATCAATGAAGAGTTGACTTTACTATCACAAACACATATCGCTCGTTTTGGAACTTTTCACATCCTCACACACCCATAAAAAGTTTAAAATCACAATGTTTTTTTAAGATGTTCGTAATGTTAGTTTAACATAAAAGTGCATCAATAAATAAATGAATGTAAATGTATACAAAGCATCAATTGTTATCTCACGATTTACACTGCAGTAATCAGGTTCATTGGATTCCTTGAGGTTCGAACCGGTACAATCGACGCAAGCAATCCGACTGACTCTTGATCACAAAATATGCAATCGATACTGAATCCCAATGAAATGTTTTAAACCGAATAATAGTTTGAACTTATTTTGTTCTATTATCGAAATCTAAATTAATAAGTAAATGATCTATAGTTTTAATTAAAGAGTAATTATAATCTCTTGGTGTTGATTGATAGACATGATCTCTTGTAATGGATTTAGTCTCTTTATGTAAGATTTTTCCATCAGGTATAGATACCAAATTTCCACTTTTTAAATCTAAAGAAACACCTTCTAACTGTTGCAAAACATCCATACCAAGCAATAATGATTCCGGGCAACGTTTTGAAATTAATACGTTTGTTATAATAATCTTGCTACCAATTTTTATTGACATTTGAACAGTTCCTTCAATCGCTAGATAATGACCCGTAACTGATTGTAATCTTTCAATACAAGGTGCCAGATTTAATTTTTCCGATACCAGAAGCATCTTTTCATCGACAATTGTGACTGCTGAACCAGTATCAACTAAAGCTGTAATATATCTATCATTTAATAAAACAGTTATTGTTAATCTTTTACTGAGTTTAGTTCTCACAGCAAAAACATAATTACTTGGTAAATCTCATTGATTTCTTATTTCAACTTCTCTTTTTTGTTTTTCCTCTGAACTTAAAGTTTCCAGTTTTGGATCGATAGGTTTCATTTCCTTAAGTTGTAAGAATGGATAGTAATTCGGTAATGGTCCAAAACTTGACAGATTGAATGGTGCATTTGAATTTAACATTTCTTGATTCTTTATCATTTGTAGCTGATTTTCATAATCTTTCCACTCGCTTTTAGGTATTGTTGGTGCCGTTAAATTACTATTGCTTACAGTTTCATTTCCAGTTTCACTTTTTCTTCCATCACTTGTTACACTTGGATCACTGTTGGAACTATCTGAAACAGATTCAAACTGTACTTTTTTATTTTCTTTTTTATACTTTTTACGACGTTTATTAATTTTCATTTCTGATTTTAATGTATTTATTTCTCTATGATGATGGTGAATTATAAAAATTTTTGCTATCATGTCCAATTATTAATTTCCATGATAATCCCAAAATTTTATATAATCTGTATGTTGATAAAAATTGAGAAATAACAACTTTGGATATCATAAAAATTACATATATTCCAATTAAACCAGCACAAGCTTGACCAAAAAGTATAAATTTTCCGCATATTCTTTTCATCGTATTCATAGTAGCTCTTTGATAATGGTCTATACTCAAAAATTTGTCATAGTTTACTTTTCCTACTCCATAAGGTAAAACGGTATCGATGATTTCATTCATTATTCTTTCTTTTCTAGAAGGAAATAAGAGATTTCGTCTTGAATCTTTAATTTCTTCTGGTGAATAAATACGAATTGTTGACATTTAATCTAAAGACGTAAAATTTAATAAATATTCTAATTTTTTTAAATTTAATTTTTCGATGCCTTTAACTTCTTTATTATTTGGTAAAGAAATCCACATTTCTGGTGTTAATCGATATAAAGGTACTGTTATCTCATTGCATCGTAATTTTCTAGGTCTTGTTCCATTTTCTACCAGAATTCGTGTTATAGGTTCTACAAATCTTAGTTCATCTTTATAACTAACTGGAAGTTCATTTGTACACTCGCTATGTTTTATTATTTGAACTGATATTTCTTTACATTTATAACTATACAATGCTTCGCCAATAATTCGTCCAAATACACCTTTTTCAGCGACTAGTATTGGAGCGACTAAATTAGGATTTGTTACTACTAAAGCGAATCGATTTTGTAATATTTCTCGGTTCAATTTACAATCATTTAATATAACCTGACGATATAAATTTTCCACTGATGAAAATGAAATGCAAAATCCATTTTATTGCTTAAATAATGGGATAATTTTATATCAGCATTATGTACAACTGCAGCATCAGATATCTTTTCTTGAGAAACATATAGACCCTTGTAATTTGTTGAATACATTGGTTTTCCACAACGGTTTTCTTTTTCTTTTCGAATAAATCCCCTTCCATCTGCTGAAAGAGGTGACATTAAAAATGTTGCTAACTTCTTTTTTTGAACTGGTACTGCTTTTCGAGCTTGATGCTTTTTCGGTTTTAACATATCTGGTCTTTCTTGTATTTGAATGCCTTGAGCTTCAATAAATTCTGCTGATTTAAGAAATGCCAAATTACAATCTTTATAATTAACTGAGATTCTAATACAGATTCTCCCGTTTGAAAACTTGTATTTCCATAATTACAAAATGGATGGGACTGTAATTTTCCTTCATAAAATTATAAAATTATTTCCTAATTTTACAGATTCTCCTTTACATTCTCCGTCCGGATCCATTACTCCTTTTCGAAATATAGATTCTCTTGTTGTGAGATATTTAAAATAGAATTATTTTAAAATCTCGATTTTTAATAATAAAAAATATCTTGAAATAAAATAATCCGTAAATAAATAATACATAAAATCAATATCAATATTTACAACATATTAATATTTATATACTAAAATCGTTATGTCGAAAATTAAAAAAATTAATCAACGGGTTCTAAAAAAATAAATGAACAGCAAAAAATAGTTTTGTTTTAATATTCAAAGTGTGGTGTGATTTTTTCGAAAAATCAAGAAAAAACCGCTTTTTCTTGTCGTATTCAATTTTCAAAAGAGAAGCTATTTTATTGATGACT
>MQRK01242558.1:0-17939 GCA_001938485.1 Girardia tigrina | reverse complement strand
AAAAAAAAAATTTACAAAAAACAATTAAGTGGAAAATCACTTTTCGATTTTAGCGCCCTTTCAGAGTGGCGCCCCGATGCCGTGCATCTTCTGCATCCACTGTTGAGCCGGGCCTGACTCATGGGAATGATTAGTCTGAGGATACATGATATTTCAAGTCTTCGTGTTTCTCTTCGAATGACATCTTAAAGATTTATTTTGTCCACCCCTCCAATGAACAGAATCATTAATCATTCTGTGATGAATATATTCGGAGCCCTGATAAAGTAAGACTGGTTTCCCTTTTTCGGAATTAGAAAATTCCATTTTTTGGTACCGAGAAATATTTTAATTGAATGATATATCAAACATATATATCTGGTCAATTGATTATTTCATGATATTAAACAATCGATACTTTAATTAATAATTTTTTATTGATTAACTATTCATGTATGCAATTGTCCCTTAAGCAATTTTTCATGTACGCCATTGTCACGCAACCAAATTTATAATTATAAATGTGAACTAATAATATTTTTAAGACTATCCCAGAGTTGCCCCAAATACCGGATGGTGGTAGCAGAGGCTCGCAGTGGATCATCTAAACGCTTGATCTGATTTTGCTGGGCTTATTTAGATTTTAAAATTTTGATCATCGATTTATTGATTATTTTAATCACACATTTCAAATCGTCGTGGATTAATGAAATTACTTCATATTCAATGATTTGGAAAATATATAAATCTCTCATTGTTGAAAAATAAATTTCTAGTTTTAAAACATACATCCCGATTATATATTACAAAAAATAACAAATTAGAATTGTACACTTTTATCAAAAAAATGCATATTATAATTGATAAAAATTTATTAATTTCATAAGTCTAATCTCTTTTTAACAATCATCATTTCATACGTGAACATTCAAAATATCGAGCCTTAAAAAAATCATTCTTCTTAAAAAAAATCATCAAATGAAAAAAAGTTGACATCCAAAAAATCAAGTATTTGGGAAATTTGAATCAAGTCAACAACTTGATTTGGTTGGATAAACCAATCAGAGCAAGTATTTCAATATTTATGTCAAATGAATTCAACATATTTATTTTCGATGTACAGGCACATCAACACGGTACATTAACCTATCTCTCTACCACACACCCATTCGACTTTAATCGGTGGTAGCAAAAATTTTTCGAATTTTCGAAAAAAGATAATGAGTCATATAACTCGATAAAATTCAAAATTATCTTTGTTTGTTATGAAATGAACGTAATTCTGTATTATTTAAACGTTCATTTTATTTAATAATTTAATTATTGTTCACTTTAAATTCTTTTTTATTAACTATAAAGTTTAGAGACGGCAAACCACCCGCGAAAAAAAACTTAAAACTTTAGTAATTTTTTAAAAGCTTTTTACTGTTCATCTGAAAGTTTGCAATAAAGAGTCACTCAATTACTTTTAAATTTTCATCAAAATTTGTGCTTTAATAATTGCTGCGCCGCTCTTGAGATCGTGAGTTGTTGTCATATCGTTAGCCTGCAGCAGCAGTTGTGCAGACCGACCACATGAATGAATATGAATGCTGTCCGTTGGGGATTTTTATACCCGTTGCTGAGTTGTTTACATGTGGAAGACTTCCATGAAGACGATATTTCGCGTGTTTCATATCAAAATCACTCTTTTTCCAACAATGTCAGTGCTTTATATCCAAATAAGCTTGAAAATGATCTTATCACTTTTTCATCGTTTTATTGAGATATATTGAAATTGTTAGGGTGCGAACTTACTTATGAACCGCACTGTAATAACAAAACTGCTTTCTGTGGCAATCCCTTATTTTTTAAAAATAATTGCACCTCTGGGACCCATTTCTTTTTGAACCAATCTTCAAAAATTTCCCTGTCCATTCATGTCTCTTTCTGACTATAATAATCGACGGGAAGATTTTTTACTTCGGTTCCCTTAAAGGATCGAGGTTTTTTTGATTTTCCGATTACTAACAGTTTCAATTTATGCGATTCTGATGCATTCTCGCAACATAAAACCGTAATTCTCTCTTTGGACGATTTATGTCCAGGAGCAGACTTTTCTCTTATCGAAGCTAGCGTTTTTGTTGGTAAATACTTCCAGTACAAGCCAGTTTCATCTGCATTATAAATTTGATCAGGTTGCAAATTTTCTCTTTGCAAAAATTCATGAAATTCGACACAGAAGTCGTGAGCAGCGTCAGTATTTGAACTGAGGCGTTCTCCCTGAATCGTAAGCTGACGATTCCCGTGTCGCTGTTTGAACCTCGTCATCCAGCCTGACGAGGCGTTGAAATTTTCTTCGATTCCTAAATTTTTATGAAATGTCTTAGCTGCTTCGATGCACATTTCGCCGCTGATTGGTATTCCCTCTGCTCGTTTTTGATTGAACCATATCAGCATGGCTGCATCCAAATCTTCGAATGTCGACGTTTTCATACTCTTTCGTTTCGAAGGGCCTGCAGAACTATCGCATTCTCTAGCAAACGCCTCTAACTTATTTTTTTGTTTGACTATATCTCGAACAGTTTGAATACCAATTCCATATTCTTCGGAAAGTTTTGACATGGATTCTCTTTTTTCGCATCTCTCAATCAACGTAAGTTTCTGTTTTATCGTGAGTACGATTCTCTTTCGTTTTTTTGTTAATTGTTCTTTCTCTATTTTTAAACGGTACAGATATGTAGAGCTAAAATATGAATTTTTGAGATTATATTTAACAATAAAAATAATATCAAACAGAAAGAAATTAAAAATAATCAAACTAAATTTTTATTAAAAAATATTTATTTTCAGGCACGGTTAATCCGCGCACAGTTAATCGAGAGTACACTGTATATATATATATATATATATATATATATATTAGGTGTATAACTTAGTTTTTTGGATTTTCTAAGAGATGGTATAACCTCTGTAATAAGCATTATTTTACAGTCGTACGTACAGATTTTTAAAGTGCTGAAATCGAGGCATTAAAATTAAGGAGGTCATTGACCTTAAATGCGTCATAAACATATTTTTAATCACGTTTTGGCATGACAACTTTCATACCAACAAAACAGCATTTGCGGGAAGCACTACTGTTTTGCTTTAATCAAAAGAAAAAAAGCTGCAGACAGTTTTCGTCTTCTTGAAGAAACTTATGGTTAACATGCACCAACTCAACAGACTTGCGAGAACTGGTATAAACGTTTCAAAAGTGGAGATTTCGACGTAAGTGACAAAGAGCGTTCCGGTCAACCAAAAAGATTCGAAGATGAATATTTGGAATCATTACTGAAGGAAGATTCTACTCAAACAGAGAAAGAGCTTGCAAAACAGTTAAATGTTACTCAAGCAGCCATAAGTAAACGTCTACATGCTATGAAAATGATTCAAAAAGAAGGAAATGGATACCACATGAATTGAATCAAGCCAACATTGAAAGTCGATTACTGATGTTCAATTCATTGCTTACAAGACAACGAAGATGGTCGTTTTTGCATAATATTGACTGGAGATGAAAAATGGATTTATTATGTTAACTCTAAACGCAAGAAATCGTGGGTTCATCCCGGCGAACCGTCCACGTCAACAGCAAAACGAAACATTCATGGAAGCAAGGTTATGTTGTGCATTTGGTGGGATCAGAAAGGTGTACTGTACTATGAGCTGCTGAATTCGAATGAAACTGTTAATGCAGAACGTTACCAACAACAGTTAATGAAATTGAACGATGCATTGAAGGAAAAACGTCATATTCCAGCCAACAAACAGCGCACAGTGATTTTGCTCCATGACAATGCTCGGCCGCATGTCGCAAAACAAGTAAAAAACACGTTGGAAGCACTTAAATGGGAAATTCTACCGCATGCTACCCATTCACCAGATTGTTCCCCATCAGATTATCATCTGTTCCGATCAATGCAAAGCGCTCTTCGGGACCAGCACATCAGAATCCAGGAACATATAAAAAAATGGCTGGAACAATGGATCGCATCAAAAGACCAAAACTTTTTTTTCGATGGAATTCATAATTTGCCTGAAAGATGGTCGAAAGTCATAATTAACGATGGAAAATATTTTGATTAGAATAAAACTTATTATGTCATATAAATAAACTTGTCTGTTCTGCAAAAAAATCCAAAAAACTAAGTTATACACCTAATCATTGATCAAATTTTTTAATAATAATTAACGAATTAAAATTTTTATTGGTATTTATGTATTTAAAAATATGAACAAAAGTGTTTCTAATTAGTACAGAAGTGTTTAAAATTTTAATAAGGTGTTTATGAGAGAAAACCCTTTAAAAATGACTGTCATGATCTGTTAACATAATTAATGAACTTAAAACCTTTTAAAAAGAAGAATATTTCGCGTTCGTAATAATTAAAGCTTTTTGATACTATCTGAAATTGAAATTATACGTTGTATGAAGAAAGCGATAACATAATAAAGTACAGTTTTGATTAGGACTAGGTGTTTCATCAGTTAAAGCGGAGTTTCATATTTTAACAAGATTTGACTATAACAAAAACCACCAAAGTATATAACTTCACATTGAACATTTACAACTTTATAGTACTTTAATCCCTAGGATCGAAAATCATAATACCAAGACATCCAATACTTCCTTGAAACCCATAAGAGATCTTTTCCAAATAACCCATAGAAACTAAAAAAATATTAATAAATTAAAATCGATAAAGAATATTTGAATAATTACACTCCGAATGCTGTGCCACACAAATGGCCGGCGTGATCAAATATTGATCTTCTAAAGAATAAAAGTCCACAGAGATCAATGATTATCAATCCAATTATTCCAGATTTCGCAGAAAAAGAAAAATTCGTTATATCTGATATAAGTGGTATGCCTAACCTGTAACATCATAAAGTAATAACATATCTGATGAACATTTCGAAATATTTTAAAAATCATACTTCCTAAATATATATCAACTCACATATATTAAAAGTGTACCTTGCATTTGGAAACGCTGTTGCAAACATTCCAATAACTGCTAAAATTGCTCCACTTGCGCCAACAGATGGGACCCGAATATTTTTTAAGTTTTTAGAAATTATACTTCCTAAGCCAGATATAAGTCCTGCATTTTACACAATAAATGGCAGAGATAATTTTACCATAAATTTAATTTAATATATATAAATATCTAAATCAATTAAATATCAAATCTTCAACTTTTCTTTATCTTCGAAACTCTACAGTTAAAATATTATTTTTGTGCAACCTTCTGAGAAAAAAAATCAATGTGCGTTTTATGTTTGCTATTGATAATTTTATGAGCATATTGTTATATAAATTATTTATATTTCACTATATAAAAATATTATACTTAAATAAAATGAATTATTTTAGTTTTTCTATTTTTAATGTTTTTAACGTTTAAATTTTTAGAATATTTTAAAATTTTCTAATATACATAAAATGAATTTGATGCTAAATAAATTATATATATATGTATATATATACTTAGAATAATCATTGTAGTAGAATCCAGAAATATGGTCGTCATATGGGTGGAAGTAAATGTTCGCAATACTAATATAAATTTTCGCATAAATAATTTCTATATTATTTTCACTAATTCTAATACTTATTTGGAAACAGTGATCTGCGAGGCCTTTTATACCAAATCTTTATATCCTAAAATGAAAAAGAGTCACTCGAAATAATTATTCAATATGTTTAGATTCATTTGAATCTACGTATTACGTTTGCAAGTAGATTTAAAATTCATATTTATTCTTGATGACCTGACGATAACGGTTATAACGGTCACTAAAAATTAAAATTTATTCATGAAATGGTGTATTATTATTTTATTTTTTTTATTATTACCCTCTAATTATTTGGTTCTAATTTTTTTTAATAATATCATTTTCCTCTAAATTTTTAAAGGTTTTTTTCCTATATTAGATATTTTAACAAAATGATATTTAGATAATACTGTGGATAAATTGACGATAATCCCAAAACAAATAAAGCAAGGCAATTAACGGATAATTGAATTAAGCTTCAGCATTCTTGATAAATGTCGTTTAAGAGTGAACAGAATATGTCAAGCAAGGAATAGATGTGGCGAACTCTAATATCAAAGATCTAATCTCAAGATGTAAAAAATGTCAATCAATCGATCCGGCACCCGTAAAATGGAAGAGTGGTAAGCTGCTCATCAATAAATATTTGACAAGATTTTAATTGGATATCACAAAAGACAATCAACAAAAGTTTTTAACTATTATCATCTGCGGTCCTTCTCGCTTTGCGACATGGATATAAATTAAGGCTGAAACTGTCAAGTCAATTGTCACAGAATCTTCAACTTTGTTTTATGAACAACAAATGGGTTAACTGCATTAACACGCGTCTGAAGGGAAGGATACGCCAATTACTATTTACCTAAATGATTAGAAGATTTGGAAGAAGTGAAAAGGACCTGTTTCATGGCTATCCAGATTACATTAGAATCAATTACTGTGGAGAAAGCCTGAATATGGTACAATATATACACACCAATGGATGAAGGGTGTCGTCGTCAAAAGAATAGGCCAAAGGAAATATCTAATAAATTGCAACGGATTTTATGGTTTAAAACACATTGGATACATTTGACGAAGGTAGCTTGACTTGGTTGGAAATTCCAAGTCATATTATATGAAGAAAGAGGAAATTACATTACTACCTGATAATTAAACACAGGAGTAACAATCATAGAATAGTCGACCTAGAAGAGAAATAAGAAGACCAACTTATTTAAATGTTTATAATCTTTAATAATTAAATTAATAATAAAAATAACAATAATTATTGTTACATTCGACTTCTCACAAAAGATAAATGAGTTTTGGGGAGCTGAATCATTGTGACTAAAACAAAACACTAATGCAGAGTGCAGTTACACGTTAGATTTAGTAGAGAGTGGATATGGTGTATTCTTACAATTGAGATGATATTGTGGCTAGTGTACTAAACTATTATCTTATATAAATATAACTAAATTGAACTGACAGATTAAAATAAACAACATCAATATGATTTTTCGAACATTTATTAATATCACAAGTCGAATTGTCATTACAACAATTATTCAAACTACTTTCACTATTTAAAATTCTTTCTTGATTAATATATTTCTGAATTTTATCCTAATTTTTGAAAAAATATGGAAAATATTTTTTAATATTAATTATAAAAACTTTCATTGGTTAAAATCAAATCTAAACATTTTTAAAAAAGTACCAAATAAATTAACATATTAAAATTTTTAATTACATTAAAAATTAAATATTACATTCAAAAATTTAAATATTATATTTGAAAAAATATTTTAAATATTTTTACTTTAAAATAGAATTAAATTATTTTCAATTAGTAGGAATCAAAGAAAATACCAATCATCCATCTGCGTAGGAGAGGCACAATCTGAATAAATATATAACATACAAAATATAAAACAGCAAACAATTCAGAACATTCCTCACATCCCCCTCGATTTAAATGGCTTTAGCCATTCAACGTTTCTTAACAAAATTTTTCCGTCTTTGAGCTGTAACTCGTAACTTCTTTCGTGATTTCCTTTCAACACAATTGCTAGACCCATGTTACGGTCATCTTCTTTTGACACATTTTCTCTTTTTATCAATACTCTGTCTCCAACTTCAATAACTCTTTTTGTCTCTACATTTTGTTCGACATTAACGTGGTTTCCGTTAGTTTCTTTATTGTTCTTCTACCATGTCTTAATCGCCTCCCAAATATTATTTCAGCCGGTGAAACATCTGTCGTAACTTTAACTGTACTATTCAACATAAATTCTATTTGCAACAAAACTCATGTTCAATCTCTGTGGTCTCCGTCCTTCATTCTAATATTTATAGCATCTCTGATTGTTCGAAATTGTCTTTCCACGATTCCACTTGTATTATGATAATATGGACCCGAACAGATTATCTCAACTTTGAACTTTCTAACTGTATCTTTGAAAAAAGCCGATTCAAATGTTTCTCCTCTATCCACATGAATTTTTTTGGTGGTCTAAACTTTCATATCCATCTGTCCAATATCACTCTACGCACTGTTTTTTCATCTTGCAATTGTATTTAGGTTAATATATCTACTGAATTGGTCTACTAAGGCAAGTATTTATTGACATCCGTTTATGTTTCTTTTGAATGGTCCACAAACGTTCATATATATTTTCTGGAAAGGTTCATCTGCCGACAACTTTATATGCTTTTCCTTCGTTTTTGTTGTTAATTTCTTTCTTTTTTGATAATTTAAACAACTTTGAACTATTGGGTTGGCCAAAAAGTCATTGCGTTTTTTACTAAAATATTTATTATCAAAAAATGATATGGATGCACAAATATTTTTACACTATATACTGTCCATTATTTTCAATCACTTTCTTCCACCTTTCCGGTAGCTTCATTATTACTGATTCATAAAAACCTTTGCCTTTGTCAGCAAAAAAGCCGTCTAGGAACGATTTGATGTAATCATCACTGGCGAATGTCTTTCTGTTTAAGAAATTCTGCAGTGATCTAAATAAGTGAAAATCCGATGGGGCCAGGTCTGGAGAAAACGTTGGGCGCGGCAAAACCTCCCAACCCAGTGATAAGAGTTTCTGGCGAGTGGTCAAACTTGTATGCGGTCTTGCGTTATCATGCTGAATTACAACTCCTTTTCGATTTGCCAATTCAGGACGTTCCTGTTGAATTGAATGAGCCAATTTCTCCAGCTGACCATAATATCTGTCTAAATTGATGATTTCATTCCTCGGAAGGAGTTCAAAAAACACAATTCCTTTAAAATCCCACCAGACAAAAAGCATAACCTTCTTTTGGTGAATTTCTACTTTTGGGATCGTTTTGGCAGGCTCACCACGTTTTGTCCATGATCGTCGGCGTTCCACATTGTTGTAAACAATCCCTTTTTCGTCACCCGTAATCAAGCGCTTCAAAAATGGATCACTTTGTTCTCGCTCCAAAAGGAAATCACAAATGTCTATACGTTTCACCAAATAAATTTCTTTCAGTTCAAGTAATAACCACATATCGAGTTTACTGACGAATCCAAGTTTCTTTAAATAACTTCCAATACTTGATTTTGACATTTCCAGAGTCTCTGCAACTTCTCTTGTTGTCATATGTGGATTAGATTTGTTCAGTGCTGTTATTTAGTCGCCATCAACTTCAACTGGTCGACCGGAGCGTGGTGCATCTTTCAGATGAAATTTTTCAGAACGAAATTTAGAAAACCAGTATTGACACTGTTGAAGTTTTAAGGAGTCACTACCATATACAAAACATATCTTCTTATGAGCTTGCACAGCGGTTTTCCCTTTGCGAAAATAATGCAACAAAACATGACGAATATGCTCATTTTGATTTTCCATTTCAAATTGACGGTAAAGTAATAAATTAAAACAAAACCAATTAATATTTTGTATAAACATATTTTGAAAATTAAGGTTTCAGAATATATAATTGAATTTAAATTTTATCACATCGTTTTATATTTTCAAGCTTTTTTATTAGGACGTACTCAAAAACGCAATGAATTTTTGGCCAACCCAATATTTCTTTAATAAATTTTCTCATATTTTCCATGTCGCAATCTTCTCGAAGGTAGTTATAGACCTTTTTACTACCTGCGTGGCATAATAGTTAGCGCACCTCTTAAATAAAATGTTTTCGTTTTGTTTTTGGGATCTAGTACTTATATATTTGTACTTATATATTAGTACTCATATATTTATAATCCTGAGTTGCTATGATATCATTTTTTAATGTCCATTTCCTCATTTTTCCTTTCTGATATCCTAAGTTAGTTGTTTTATTTCTTCATTATTCTTTTGCCATTTGAAACCATCTGACTCTGTTCAATGCTAGAATTCTCGTCTTAATCTTTCCTTTCTTGGCTTCTTCATGCATCATCTGACACTGACTAAATAATTCACATTAATTTCTAGACATCGCATCAGTATTTGAATGTTTCTCACCTTTTTGATATTCTATTTTCATGTCAAGACCACTCAGAAAATGTATCCATGTATGGAACTGTGGTGGGATAGGGTTTTTCGTAGTCATCATAAAAGTGATAGCTTTATGATCCGTTCGTAACAAAAATCTTATCCCCTACAAAAAATGTTTAAAATGTTGAGTGAAATAATAAATTGCAAGCAGTTCTTTCCTTGTTGTGCAATATCCAAATTCATGTTTATTTATTTTATGGGAACCATATACAATCACTCTTCCTCTTCCGCATACGTCTTTCTGTGATAACACTGCTGCTATTGTATCAAAGCTAGCATCTGTATCGAGTATAAAGTCTTTGGTAAAATCAGTGTATGCCAAAATTGTGTCTTGATCATTATCTCTTTTAATTTTTGAAAAGCTTCATCACATTCTTCAGTCCAAATCAGTTTCTTATCCTTAATCTTACCACATAAGCATTCTAAAACTTTTGCATATCTCGCGTAATCCTTTATAAATTTCATGTAGTAGTTCGTCAAACCCAAAAAGCTTCTTAAATGTTTTGAAATTTTGAATGTTTTGAAAGAGTTTTGAAATTTTCTAATCGCATCAATCTTTGTTTTATCTGTCTCAAAACCTTTTTTACTTATGATATCCTAAAAATTTAGTCATTTCTACTAGGAATTGACATTTCTCTGAATTTATTCTCAAACGTGATTCTTTAATTTTCTCAAATAAAAAACAATGTTGACCAGTCTTTGTTAAAAACGCTGTTTTAATCTTTGATTCTTCTTCTGATTCAGCCTGATAGTATGCATTTCCCAGATCGATCGTACTAAAATATTTTTCTCCATTAACATGTCCGTTTAACATTTCCTTCACAATTGGCATGGGAAATGCCGGTCTTACGGTAATATTCAACTGTCGAAAATCGACCCATACTCGAATGTCTTGTTTCTCTTTTTTTCATACACACACCAGAAAAAGTTCAACGGAGAACTGCACTTTTCAATAATGCCATTTTCTTTGAAATTCCTAATAACGTGATCTAATTTTTCTTCAAAATGTTATGCCTGTCGATAAGGCTTCAATAAGACTGGTTCTCCACGAGTTTCTATCTTTTGTTTGGTTAAGGAAGTTTTCCCAACATCCATGAATATTGATTTATATTCTGTTAATAGTCTCGTTAGTTTGTTGTCAACTTCTGTGTTATATATTTCTTTAATTCTCTTTAGTCTGTCCTCATCCTCTATTCATCCATATCTCACTGGAATCTATTGTTTCTTTCTTTAGTTTTATTTCAAATTTGTCTAAAAAGTCAACTCCTGCTATCATTTCTGGAATGAGTTATTTGACTACATAAAACTCTAATTTTTTGTACTCCTTCAATAATTACATTTAATTTAACAGTTCTATAATTTATAAGTTCCGAATTATTTTCACAATGCATAAGTTTACTCGTCTTTCTTATCTGAACATCTTTCATACCTTTAAGTACACCTGCTTTAACAACATTTACTTTGGCACCGATATCTAAAAGGTATTCAACAATCATATCTTTTGTATTAAATTCAATGCTTGGTCTTCCATTTAATTTCTCATATCTAATATTAAGCTTTGATATTTTCAACATTTCTGCCTTTTTCAACTTTTTTGACTTTGTCTTTATTTCTTTATTAAAATAGTCTGTATTAAATTCTTCTTTTAAACAATCTAATTTGCAAACTTCGAAAGGGGTATCTTCCAACACACAATCACACATACAATCACACATACCATCACATACACAATCACATACATAAACATTTTTACTTTTTAATGAATTACTCTGATAATGAATTACAATGTTAGGTACCTTAACCGGATGTTTGGTTCATCCCACATCGCCTGTTCTGCTTACCAAAAATGGCCCACTGAGCCCTTTTATACTATGTATATCTTCAACAAAAATATTAAAGAAAGATACACTTTGTACCCATTTAAATTTGAGAATAAGTTGAGGACACATCGTCCCCAATGCTTTTAATCATTCTATATGTATGTATTTGATGCACCGTTTTCGTTTTATTTTCGTTAATCGTTTCATCTTTGCTCGAGCTGAAAGGATAAATGACCCGCGTAATCAACAGAGATCTCAAAATATCTCGAAGGATATCGGTGCCAAAGTAAATGTTGTTAAAGCAGATGTACTTAAAGGTATGAAAGATGTTCAGATAAGAAAGACGAGTAAACTTATGCATTGGGCAAATGATTCGGAACTCATAAATTTACCAGGTGATACTAAATCACAAATGCCAGCTTCTTGTGATCGTACATCCTCGTTTCCCTGGTCTCTGTCATATACTTGTCTATTATCTGTAAACATTCTTAGTTTCGAGTTTCCTTCCTTTGATCGTGTTTCTTCATATTTTTTGTAATCTTCGCAATCATGCATTTCAGCAATTTGATATCATCGATTTTGAGATCTCTGTTGATTGCATGGGTCATTTGTCCTTTCAGCTTGAGCAAAGATGAAACTATTAACGAAAATAAAACGAAAACGGTGCATCAAATACATACATATAGACTACTAATATACACAAAAGCTCGTCAATTATCACCTGAAAAGTTATAAGAGGCAAAGAAATATTTAAGGAATGATTGGATCAGAAAATCAAAAGGCAATCAAATTTTAATTGTTCTTCGGCTCTCATGATGATAAAAAAGAGCAATTGTGACTGGAGATGCCGTAAGGATTACAACAACGAGATAACTACGAGCGATTCATATCCAATACCTTTATTAAAAGATCTAACTACTAGATTAAATAAAGCAATGATAGTCACAAAGATAGATCTAGAAAAAACTTACTATAAATCCTCATGAAAATAGAAGATATAAAAAAATACAATAACAACTCCATTCGGATATTTGAATTCATCAAAATGCCCTTTGGACTAAAAAATTCCGCTACCACTTTTCAAAGAACAATGAACAACATTTTCATGCGATGCCAAAACATAGTAATATATCTGGACGATATCCTAAGAACATTTATCAAATATACCTTAAGTTGCCCTTAAGAAATTGAAACAAGATGGTCCAAGAATTAATCCACGAAAATGTGAATTCATAAAAGAAGAAATCATTTTTAGGTTACAGAAATAAGTGTGAATCAAGTAAAACCTTTTGATGAAAAAATAAAAAATATCCTCAAAATCAGAGAACTTAGCAGATTAGTCGGTATGATTAACTTCTATCATCAGTGCATTCCTAGATCCTCTGAAATATTAGCACCTCTAACAGAATTCATAAAAAATAAAAATAAATTAAAAATGATTATTTGGCATGAAACGACACAAAAAACTTTTGAGGATTTAAAAAACAAATTGAAATTGTTAACGAATCATTCCATGTTGCTGGAAAACCATGGACGCTTCTTTACTAGCAATAGAACTCGAGCAAACAATAGAAGGAAGACAAGTATCAACTGGTTTCCACTCTCGTAAACTGAAAGAAACTGAAAAAGACACTCTACTTTAATCGTGAATTATTAGAGATTTATGACTGGATAATACACTTTTGAGATCTCATAGAAAATAAGAAATTTGAAATATAGACAGACCATAAACCGTTGGTACACTAGTTAAACATGAAGAATCCTTGTCCAGGGCAATGGCATCAGATTAATTTTATCTCAGAATTTAATTGCGAAGCAAAATATATTCCTAGGAAATCCACTGTAGTTGTTGATTTTTTTTCTAGGACGGAAATTAATGAAATACGTTTTTCAAATTTAATTGATGTTTCGGAATTAAAAGGGAAGCAAGAGAAGGTAATTGCAGAGGCAAGGAAATCGAAATCTTTAGATCTAATCGAAATCCAAGATATTTGGTACGATATTAACTTTAAAAAGCTGTACCAGACTCTTGATCCCTAAAGAATTACAAAAAACGTGCTATAAAAAATTCACAACTTGGGCCATTACGGTTCAAAAGCACTTACAAAATGATCTATTTAGAAGTTTGTTGGCCTAGAATGCACAAAGATATCAAAAATTGGGTAAAAATATGTACCATCTGCAACTTGAACCGAATAACACAACACCCGAAATGAAAAATATCAAGTTTGAAGAAACAAAAAAATTAGACACGGTTCACTTAGACATAGTTGACCCATTACCCGTTAATCAAAATAAAAAATTCTTGTTAATCATAATTGACAGAGCTACCGGTTTGATAGAAAGCATACCGACAAAAGAAATAACAGCGGAAAATGTATCAAAGATTTTTGAGGACAATTGGATCTGAAGGTATGGACCAATAATACACTAAGGTAAATAATTCCATGCAGAGATATTTAAAAAATTGTGCAAGGAATATTCAGTTATTAAAAGTAGAACAACAGCGTACAACCCTCAAAGAAACAGGAAAATAGAACGTTTCCACTGGGAATTAAAGGAACCTCTTAACACTCTATGGAACGATAAAAATTGGTTAACTAATTTAAACACGACTAATTTTATACCTAACCAAAAACGTGGAGCATAGAAATAATCGATTGTTACTAAAAAGCAGTAAAGAGGAAATAGCAGTTACTAATAGCAGTAATTCAGAAATCCGCCCCACATTTTTGGTTATGTATTAAATTTAAAAAGCATATTAAAGCAAGGTACCAATTTGGTTTAAAGCACCAAAGTTGGACAGTTGAAGATTGGAAACGTGTTTTGTTCTCAGACGAAACAAAATTAAATAGAAGAGGCAGTGATGGAAAGCTCTGGACTTGGAGAAGACCTGGAGAACTTCTTAAACCAAAACATGTGAAGCAAACAGTCAATCATGATGACTCTGTTATGGCTTGGGGATGTTTCAGTTCAGCTGGTGTTGGTGATATACATATAATCGAAGTTTTAATGAATGCCAATATGTATATCAGAATGCTTTCTCAGCATATGATTCCATCATCAGCTCGTTTATTTAAAGATGATTACATATTCCGGCATGATAATGATCCAAAGCACACAGCTAAGAAGGTGAAAGAGTATCTCACCAGAAAAAATATTGTAGTTTTAGACTGGCCAAGCCAAAGTCCGGATCTAAACCCAATTGAAAACCTTTGGTTCAAGCTTAAAACCTTGATTAAATCAGAGGAAATAAAAAAAATCAGATTTAATTGAAGGTATTAAAACATGCTGGAAAAAATTAACTAATGAGTATTATAATTCGCTTATTGAGTCTATGCCACGTAGAATGGACCAATTAGGTAAAAACAAAGGCTTATGGACAAATTATTAAAGTGTTTTATGTCTTTTAAATAAATAAATCTTTCTGAGCAAATACTTTTGTCCATCGTTTTTGTGATTTTATATTTCATAAGTATGTTAAAAATACATCTGAGCAAATACTTTTGTCCTTCACTGTATATATTAATGATGATTAACTATTGAAATATAACATAAAATACCTCCAGATATATAAATTGCAAGGAATTGAGGAGCACCAAGGTAATTGCTCAGGGGTACACACGAATGTAATACATACATATTAATTAAGATATGAAACCATTCAAAATGTGTAAACATTGATAACAGCAACGCAGAAGGTTCTTAATATTAAAATCTTCATTAAATCATTAAAATAATTAAGTCTTCATTTCAAATAAATTATATCACAAAATAATAGAAATGGTTGAAGTTGATTTGTGAATCTCAATTTTTATTAGAACCAATAAATGAGATTTATTTCAAAAGTTTGAGGAATAAATAATACAATACCATCAAATATGATTGAAAATATCAATTAATTTAAAAATTCATTCTTGCTCAAATAACATTTCAGTGATAAGAGTAATATTGCGAAGTAAAAGAAAACTTTAAAATTCTGTGTAGGATTTACAAAATTATATAGAGAGTGCTATTTCAAGCATTGTTTATGCAATCTTGATATCGAGAAATAAATGTTCAAGCGGCACTCTCAAACTGATTAAAGAAAAAAAGAGTGTTTTGCGGGTGTTTAGAGCTGTTTTTAATATACTTTGCAGATGCGTTCGATTTTTTATTTGGGATTAATGCACTTTGAAATTATTATAATACTATTTTGAAAATGGATTGCAGAATTATTTTTTGAAAACTTTGGAAGAATTGTTGAAGCGGCTGAAAAGGCTGATTAGAAGAGTATTAAATCTATTATTATCATTAAATTTATTATTAAGTTCATTCCTCATTAAAACTGATATTTTAATTCCTAATATTTCTGAAATTTTCTACAAATCAAAATTTGTAGTTGAATTTATTCTAAAAGTTTTTAAAAAATCTAATATCTTTATCTGATCCATTTTTATATTAAAAAATAGAACCATACTCTAACCCTTTACTCCTTATTATTTACTATTTATAAAATTATAAGTAATCTTTTGCATACTAATCAAAATTTGTTATACAATTGGTTTCCATTATACAAATTTTCTTAATACAGATTACAACTACTTATTAAATTACAAGTAATATATTGTAATTTTTACGAATTTCATTTTTATTTGATTATGTTTTAATTAATTTAATATTTGTATATAATTGCGAATTTTTTTAATTAATAAATCATATTGCATCATTAAATTTTCTTTTTATTAATTAATAAAAATATATACATGATATCAAACACAAATAATTGTAGGCCACATCTATAATGAGAGCCAATATCTAGTAGTAACATATTATATAATGGAGCTACAGACCTATTATTAAGAACATTTAAACAAGTCTCGTTTGAATCTTTATTGTAATTACATTTAGAGTCATTAAAACTCTCAGAAGGTCTTTCATCGTTTGCCATCGTTCTAATTGGTTTTCTTATTTCTGTTTTTAATCATGATTATTCGAACAATTTTTCTAAGTTATTTTTTAAAATATTTTACCTCTAAAAATTATTAATTAAAAATATTAATTTTTACCATTTTTCAATAAATCCCAAAATAATAAAAATGACATCAAATTATTAAAAATGCATTTAATTTAAATTTTACTAAAAATTATTAAACTTAATTTTAATTCTGAAATTAAAAATATGAACTTATAAAAGGATTATTTTAATTATGTTCAAATAGTCAATCACTTTAAATTTAATAAAAAAATACCAACTTCCACCATTCTAAATTCAACATACTTAAATCAACATACAACATCCATACTGTTTTTGTCCAATCCGTCTCCACTTTTCAATCACGAATTTTGGCCCTGAAGAGGGCCGTATGTCTTTCGCAATTCTTAGAAGCACTTGAGGAATCTCCGATGAAATAATCGGGTTGAAAGAATTTCCCAAGGTTCGAATTCAGTACATAATCGAGAGTGGTACTATTCAATTCAACCATGACGCTGATTGGCACACATTTTCCATGAATCGCAAAAGTAAAGTAAACGTAAATTCTCGGTAATTGCAAATCACTGTCGCCTTCGTAAATACCAGTGGTCGGTTTGATTCCGTGTTCATTAGTGATTATTTTCCAAAACATCGTTCCAATATTGTTTCCACAACTTTGAAATATTCTCATCAATTCATACCATGGTTCATAAATGCCTCCACATGGCTTGATAAAATATTCCGCATTAAAAACATAGTCAAAAGGCAAAGTTATCTGTCCGTTTAAATTAAAATAAGCATTTTTAATTCTCAGAATTTTATTAATTGAAAGGAATAAATGAAACAAATCCATATTCGTAAAATAATAAAGAAATCGATTTTGATATATCTTTATTAGATATCAAAACTATACAAAAACTGATTCGTTTAAACAACGAATTTAACTTCCAAATATATAAAAATTGTTATTATAACATATATAACACACACATATATATATATATATATATTTCGAAAATATAATTTGATTAAAGCTTTTTTAATACAACTATTGGACATGTTTCGATTTTTAAAAAAATCATCATCAGCAATTTTCTATTG